>JAAGKR010012676.1:0-11648 GCA_011419295.1 Clarias macrocephalus
GAGAGGAACGTGTCAGGTTGTGTTATGTCATTACGTGTGAACTGTTTGGAAGAGGAATTCTATCCCAAAAGTGAGAACCTGTTTCGTTTTCTTGGGGTTTAGAATGAAGAATTTTGTGAAGGGTTTGCACTTCAACTTCAGCATGCTTTATCCTGGTTAAACCCAGAGACTCTATCCCTAAATGTATTGGGGGAGTTGGAATGTGTGGAAACCAGAGAACACAGAGAAAACCTAACTGATCGCAGGGAGAAGATAAGGAACTCAGACACTAAGTTTGACCTCAGGATAGAACCAGAGAGCCTGAAACTATCATTACAGTTGGGCCATTAAGCCTGGATGTGTCCTGTGCATGTATACTGTGAAAGCTAATACAAACAGGCTACGCTAGAATGTTATTGTTTTGGGGTTTCTTTGTTGTTGTTGTAGTTTGTGAACTTATAAAGATTGACGAGCGTTGTATTAAAAAATATATATATATAATAAATATTCTACAAGAGTATTAAAGAAGAACATTCCAATTCCAGGGCTGAAGCAGGGATGAGGGTGGGAAAGCACACATCCATCTTGAGGCATGGTTGCAAGAACCCTGAATCATGGAGCAGTCTCTGGACTCGACTGGAAGAAGAAGAAGGAGAAGAAGAAGAAGTAGAAGAAGAAGTAAAAGAAGAAGAAGAAGAAAAAGAAGAAGAAGAAGAAGAAGAAGAAGAAGAAGAAGAAAAAGAAGAAGTAGAAGAAGTGGAAGAAAGAACTTCATTGGCAAGTACGTTTGCACATGAAAGAAATTTATTTTGGTGACAGACGCTTCCAGAAACAACAACGCACATAACAGGGGGAAGAAAGTTGACAAGAAATATATAGGGTGTGGGGTTTCATCAAATAAGTCAAATTTAGTATGGCACCTATTGCAGATCTTAATATCGCATATATTCTATTTCACAATGAAGAGAACATTTTAACTGTTCATGGGGTAAATTGCCTGTGGAAAAAAGATCTGTTCTTGTACATGACTGTCCTGGTGTTCGGTGCTCTGTAGCACCGACCAGATGGCAAACGTTTAAAGAAAAGGCGGCTTGAATGTGAGGGGTCCAAAGTGATTTTCTGAACCCTTTTCTTCACTCTGGATTTATACGGTACAGTTCTTGCAGGGTGGACAGGGCAGCGCCGATAATCCTTTCAGCAGTCTCAACCATCCTTTGTAGTCTTCTGGTGTCTGGTAGCCAAAACAGACAGTTATTGAAGTGAACAGGACAGATTCAATGACAGCTGAGTACAACAGTATAAGCAGCTCCTGTGGCAGGTTGAACTTCTTCAGCTGGTAGGAAATACAACCTCCGCTGGGCCATTTTAACAGTGGAGTCAATATGATTGTCCCACCTTAGGTCCTGAGATATAATGGTGCCCAGGAATCGAAATGAAATGACTCCTCTGCTGCTCCAGTGCTGCTCGTGATGGTGAGTGGGTGCAGAGGGTGTGGAGTGACTTTCTCCTAAAGTCTACAATCATTTCCACTGTTTTAAGCATGTTTGGTTCCAGGTTGTTGTGACCGTACCAGACAGCCAGCTGCTCAACACTGTTTCTATATGCATATATTCTATATTGTCACCATCCCGGATGAGGCGGATGATTGTAGCATCACCTGCAAATTTTGGGAGCTTTACAGAGGGGTCTGTAAAGGTGCAGTCGTTTGTGTGGAGGGAGAAAAGCAGTGGGGAGAGAACACATCCTTGGGGGGTGCCAGCAGTGGTGGTGCAGCTGTTGGTCAGGAATTTATCCAGTCTCACAAGCTTTTGTCTGTCTGTCAGAAAGCTGGTGATCCACTGACTAGGAACAGAGATCTGGATTAGTTTGGTCTGGAGCAATGCTGGGATGATTATGTTAAAAGCGTATGTGAAATTCACAAACAAGACCCTCACATAAGTCCCTGGTTTGTCCAGATGTTGCTTCATGAAATGCACTGCATCATCCACAAACGTGTTTGCTCTATAAGCAAACTGCAGGGATCCAGTGATGTCCTTGAGATAAGCCAACAGAAGTCTTTCAAATGACTTTCAAATCTTTCAAATGACCACATGTGCTAGGGCAACTGGCCTTAGTCATACATTTTTTGTGATTTTAGTTTTTTTTTTTTTTTGGAATGGGGATGGTTGTGGAGCCTTTGAAGCAGGAAGAAACTTCATGCAGCTCCAGTGATCTGTTGAAAATCTGTGTGAAGATGGGGGCCAGCTGGTCAGCACAGGATTTCAGACAGGCTGGTGTGATGCCATCTGGGCCTGGAGATTTCCTTCTCTTTTGTTTCTGGAAGATCTGACGAACATCCTTTTCACGGACCTGAAGTGCAGGAGGGGGGGTTGCCTGAGGTGTTGATGGTGGTGTAGAGAGTGGTGCAGGAGGTTCAAATCTACAGTAGAACTCATTCTGGTCATCAACCAGTTGTTGATTTCCTACAGAGTTGGAGGTTGGGGCCTTGTAGGTAGTAATTGTTTTCAGGCCTTTCCACACTGAAGCAGGTTCATTTGCAGAAAACTGGTCCTCCAGCCACTCTGATCTCCTTTGTTAGTGTGTCCCTGGCATGGTTATACAAGATTCTGTCCATACTTCTGTAGGCATCCTCTTTGGCCTGATGAAGCCGTCTGAGTTTTGCTGTAAACCATGATTTGTCATTGTTGTATGTTAAATAAGTCCTGGTAGGGATGCATATATCCTCATAGAAACTAATACATGATGGTGGCAGCAGCTTTAAAAACACTCCAATCAGTACAGTCAAAACAGGCCTGTTGTTCCTGCTCTGCTTCACTGGTCCATCTCTTTACAGTCCTTACTAAAGGCTTAAAAGATTTAAGTTTTTGCCTGTAGGTCGGGTTAAGATGAACCAGGCAGTGGTGAGAAACTCCTAAAGCTACATGCATCTTTTATTGTAGTGTAGCAGTGATCCAAAATATTTGTGTCTCTGGTGGGGCATGTGATGTGCTGTTTGAATCTAGATGTGAGTTTTGCTTTGTTAAAATCACCAAGAATAATTATAACAGAGATCAGTTGGTGTTACCTGATCAGCCAGCTGTTGCAGCACACTCACCAGAATGAACCAGGTATAGTATTGCAGCAAATAGAAAGGCTAACAGTTGATAAAGAATGCTTCTAGACCGAACCAGTTATAATGATGACTTCCAGCCACGAGTCATGAACCTCAAGGTATTCCTGAGTGTGTTCTGGCTCTCGCAGGAATGCATACTCAAAACAAAAGTGCCCTGAACCTCGGTGTGGATGATGTTCATCACTGCCTTGAAAGTAATTCTGCACTATCTAGGAACCATGTGAGATCATACCATGAAAGGAAAACAATGCACCCAGCATTCTCTTCTTCAGAAAGGGGTTTTAGCAGCCAGCATTTCTTCAATAGACTAAGGCCAAGAGCTGTTATAAATCCATTGTTAAACTTCGACAACTTATCACAGCAGTCATTTTGCTTCTCTTGTTTTGGATTATACCAGATTGTATCACAGCACTCCTTAAGAGTAGACAGCTTAAAAGTTCTCAGATCTGCTGAATTTAGTTTCTATAATGGCAGTTCTGAAAATTACAGGTTTACATTACTGCACTTGTTGTAATACATTATCAGTTCCATAGTAACAGGTCATTTATATAATTGTTGCCATAGTAACAGGTCATTTGGATGCAATGGTTTTTTTAGCGGGAACAGTCATCATTGTTCCCACTGTAACAGGTAAGTTACATCACCATTTTCATAGTACCAGGTAATTTCAATCATTGTTTCCATAGTAACATATCTCTCACATCATCATTTCCATAGCAAAGGGTCATTTGCGTTCATGTTTCCATAGTACCAGGTCACTAACATTGCAACGTCACATGGCATTTGCATGAAGGTTTTCATAGTAACAGGTAAATTGCATAATCTTTTCCATAGTAACGTGATGCTATTTACATCAGTTTTCATAGTAACAAGTCATTCACATCATCGTTTCCATAGTAACAGGTCAATGACATCATCATTACCTTTGTAAAATATCATCCGCACTTACGGATCCAGAGTAACAGGTCATTTGCATTAACATTTCCCTGGTAACAGGTTATTTCCAGAATGTAAAAAGTTTGTGGATGCAAAATGTCTGTGGATTCCATTTATTAATAAAGACTCAAACTGCTGTGGTGTACGAAGAATAAAACACTTTTGGAATTGTTGTTTTTGGTAAATTATCAACCTCTTTGTAGTAAGGTTCACATCACACCATGGACAATATCAGATAATTTTCCTATAGTGTTATGAAGAACTTTAAAGGCTGTGCTGAACATCATCTACACCAAGGTTCAGAGCGCTTTTGTTTTGAGCGTGTATTCCTGCGAGAGCAGGACACACTCAGGACACGCTCGGGAACACCTTGAGGTTCACGACTCGTGGCTGGCGGTCATCAAAATAACCATAAATATCAGGGAAGAGACGAGAGGAGTCAAATCCGGGCATTTTATACGAGCTTCTGCGGTTGCTCCGCTGCTCTTGCAATCAGAAATCATCCACTATCTTTCCTCTACCCTTGGAAAGCCTCATCCATTTCTCCATCGGACACCGTCAAGGGCCGATCCCACTATCTGATGTCGAGGCCTCTGGTTATTAATAAACGTCAGGCAGAATTGATGTATTTTCCCTCTGGAAGGATCCACGGCTCAGGGGGAGATGTATCGTAATGCGTAGGAATGCACAGAAACCTAAGGGTTCCTTAGGAAAAGCTTTCCATCATTGCTCCCGAGTCTGGTGCTGGAAATGCATATTTATTTTTCGTGAGCAAAAGAGAGAGAGAGAGAGAGAGAGAGAGAGGGAGAAATCACTCTTGTCATTTATTGGGACACCTTTTTAGTTCTCACTACAAAAGCCAGCGCCACGGGTCTTCTGGAGAATTAAATTTAACAGGCTCCAAATAAAAAATGACTCATCTGTATGTTTTAAGAGCAATATGTAATAAAGTGCTCCTGCATTTTTTCTTTTTTTTTTGGCACCATTCATCAAGAATCCAGGGGAATTAAAGTGCATCCTGCTCATTCTGCTGAGCACCGAGTGGACTGTATCATCAGGAGAATGGTCAGAGGGTTAGGAATGTACAGTCTTATGCAAAAGTTTGGGCACCCCTTGATAAATAACAGATTTTTGTGTTTTTTTTTTAATTGAAAAGAAGTTAACACAGTCTCTCTTAGAAATGTAAAACAAATTCACAATATTCTCAGCAAACATTGGTGCATAGTTACGAATGCACCAAAGATGAAAAACATGAAAAATAAAACCATTATTGTGGCACTGTGCAAAAGTTTGCGCACCCTACATAGTCAGTACTTAGTAACTCCTCCTCTGGCGGATATCACAGCTTGCAAACGCTTTTTATAGCCGCTAAAAGTCTTTCAATTCTTGTACTTGGGATTTTCTCCCATTCTTCCTTGAAAAAGGCTTCTACAGTAGTTCTGTCATATTCTTTGGTCGTCTTGCATGCACAGCTCTTTTAAGATCTGCCCAAAAATTTTCAATGATGTTTAAATCAGGGGACTGTGATGGCCGTTCCAAAACCTTCAGCTTGCGTCTCTTGAGGTTTTCCATAGTGGATTTCGAGGTATGTTTAGGATCATTGTCCTGTTGTAGAAGCTCCTCTTTTCAGCTTCCTCGTTTTTACAGATGGTGTGATTCCAGAATTTGCTGGTATTTAGTGGAATCCATTCTTCCCTCCACCTGTGCAATGTTTCCTGTGTCACTGGCTGCAACACAACCCCAAAGCGTGATAGATCCGCCCCCAGGCTTAATAGTTGGCCAGGTGTTGTTTTCATGAAATGCTGCTCCTTGTTTTCTCCAAACATGCCTTTGCTGATTGTGGCCAAAGAGTCTATTTTAACTTCATCAGTCCACAGCACTTGTTTCCAAAACGCATCAGACTTCTGTAGATGTTCTGTTGCAGACTTCTGAAGTTGGATTTCAAGATGGGGACGCAGGTCAGGTTTTCTTCTGCTGACTCTTCCATGAAGGTCTTGTCTCTGCAAGCATCACTGCACAGTGGAACGTGGTGCACCACCACTCCTGAGTCTGCTAAATCTTCCTGCAGGTTTTTTGCAGTCAAATGGGGGTTTTGATTTGTCTTTCTGACCAGCATCTTTCTGTCACCTTCTTCTGCATCCTGGGCATCAATAACTTTCATTTTCTCTTTTTGTCTTACACAACTGCTTAGAGGAACCCATAGTTGTTGTGTATCTGCAAGTGTGTGCACAAGGTTTGAAGAGTCAAAGCTTTGAAACTGGCATTTATTAATGACATCTGTTTCCATGCATCAGATCAAACGAGCTGATTAATGTCTGAAACCATGTAAAAAAGAATCTGAGACTCTCGAACCCTTAGAGTGCCCAAACTTTTGCACAGTGCAATACTGTAATAATGTTTTTTTGTTGTTGTTGTTAAATTTATGGCATAAGAAGTAACTATGCATCAATGTTTGCTGAAAATATTCCAAGTGAGACTTTGTTAACATCTTTTCAGTTTTAAAAAAAAAATCACCAAACTGTTATTCATCAAGGGGTGCCTAAACTTTTGCATACGACTGTATCTGACCTCAGACAGGAAACGTTAGTATGGCGTTAAGGTAGGAAGGGCAGAAGGAAGAAAACCTCCACACTGAGTACATGATTTACTTAATGAACAATGATGATGTAGAAGATCCAGCAAACCCATTAATGTCCTCACTTACACCACGTTATAGCAGCTACAAACGTCTGCTCCATCACTGAATATTATTTTCTCTTGAAAAGCAAATGCTCAGAGGAACAACAAAACTTCTCTATCCTGAAGATGTCAGAAAAGTTACAGCTTTGGTTCTGAAGGTTAGAAGACATTAATGCTGAGATGCTTTACATTAATGTTACAGTAGCGTCTTCTTACTTTGAGGAAACTCGTACATTTTTAAATAAATTACTACAGCATGTGATATATCTGGACCAAGATAACTAAAGATTCTTAGCTAACTTTAGGGTTCATTTGGGTGATTTGGATTTTTACTTGATTTTTATTCTTTCTTCACCCTGTCGCTTTAATTGATAAATCTGTCTTGGAAATGTATAATAATTAGGATGATCAAGCTGGAGTGTACTGACGAGTAATTTATATCTGTGTTAGTGTTTGTTTAAATCGTTAATCAGAGAATTTAATACTGAATATAATTTCCTACATGTGAGAAGAGATGGAGAAGCTTCTGGTCATAATTTGTTGGGTAAAAAAAACACACACACACACACACACACACACACACAAAAGCGATGAAGACGATGTGCGATGAAGAGATGGAGACCTTCTTTCCACAGTGAGTCAATAATCAATGGATCATTAACAGGAGAGTGCATTTTCATTTTCAGGGGTTTAGTGGACCCTATCCCATTCTTCACCAGATCATAACTCTTTTACACCCAACACCTTTCTCGTTATAGATCGGAGTCGGACTGGAATTTGCCGAGATCATTCTGGGCACGCTGATATTCATCTCCTGCCTGGACGCTTGGGTGCCTCTTTTTAAGAAGCTCTGGTGTTGGGCTCGTAATAATACCGGGCTCTTTTTCATCAGACCAAGAGCTTCTTGTCATGAATGGCATTTTTTGAAAACGACGGCCATGAGGATTATTTGGAAAATGGAGTCATTTGTGGAAATCCCATTTTCCACTTCTGTCTGGATGTTGGATCTGGGAAAGCTGATTAAATCAATTATTAATTTTCCCCATTAAAGCCTACTTGTGTCCTGAAGGAAAGGAGCGCGGAGTGTTTCAGGCTTAAATCCGCATGAATCCCAAACCAATCTAAAATAATTATTCATTCATTTATATACTATATATATATATATATATATATATATATATATACACTGTATATACGGTATATATACTGTAATGTAAACTACAGTTGCATGTGTTATTCCCTCCGTTCACAAAGATGCTCATAAAAACTGTGTTCTTTTCTATTTTTCAGTTCAACAAGCTGTATTGTTGTGACTTTTTTTTTTTTAGACTTTTAGAGTCATTTATTGTGTAATCGTTCTTTGTGCTGTAGAGTGTTTCCTGTGGCGGACCATCTCGTTATCATAATCTCTCGCTGATTATTGATTTTTGATTACAGATGCATCGGCTTCTGCAGATGCGGGGAGGTTGGACGTGGGGCCTGAGGCCTGGGCTGCATATTGATGAGTGTCACTCAGTTCTCTGTCTCGTGAGTGGTGGTACACGGTGGCCGGCAAGCTCAGAAAGAGGCAACAAAATAAAAACATGGAGGGAGCGAAACTAAAATCATGACAACCACATGTGAAACCGCAGAAACATTTGAACATGAACAGGTAGTGACTGACCTCACACGCGCCAGTCTGAGGCCCTGTCCACAAACATATACAGAGATTAATAGGCAGGTTTTTACACTTCCGATGGGTACACGGAATATCTCAATCCACGTGAAAAACTTTAGCTGATTCAGTTTTTTTTTTTTTTTTTTACATAAAAAATATGGAACTATGTACTTCAATGGAGAGTTTTTCTGTCTGTCTTAAATTAAAATGTAGGTGCATATAAGCTCATTACAATATGCACTGGTCATTGCTCTGCACACGGATTTTGAAGCTTATTACCTGGAAGTTAAGTACAATGTAAGTTGTTGGGATCAAATCCAACAACCCTCATTCCATGCAAAAGTGCATTCGAAAATCCTCATATTAAGCTTCTGCTGTCCGACTAACATCAATCCAATTAGAATTTTTCAAATGTAACAATTTTCTTTAACCAGAACTAAATATTTTATATTATATGTATATATATATATATATAATATTAGCTCAGTGAGACTGCAGAAGCTTCAGATGAGTTTCAGCTAAACTTTGAAATGCATTTTTTAACTGAATGACTATGACCTCAATTACTTACATTATATTTATATTCCTGGTGACAAACTTCACACATAATGTGCAGAGCAGAAAAAATTGTAACAAGCAAGACTTATAGTAATGTACTTATAGGCACCTCAATTTAGATTTAAGACAGACAGAAGAAAACAGACCTCTGCCCTTAAATGAAAAGAATCAAGTGCAGAATCAAGTTCTGAGAACATACAGGGAACGTACAGTAACTAGGAGCACAGTAGGGGGAAAAAAAATCATATGTTCTGATGAACCCAGTTCTCATGAGGATCATCCCGGGAAAAGCAAGACCGAGACTTACTGTAGCGCTGCAGCAGAGGAGAAGTTCAGTGTCCCCAGCCTCAGAAATCACCAGTTCACCACCCAGCAGCTCAGATTAGAGCCTACAGGAAGGAGATCAAGGAGCAGACACTGGGGCCGTGGCTTCATCAGCAATGTAGTGAGCATGTAGTCATAAAACAAAATGAGTTGGACTGTAAAATTCGTATCAAATAAAATATTAATAATGTTTCCAACACCTGCGACAGACATGTGCAGGGACATTAACATTGTTTGAAATGTTTTTGTTTGTTCATCTTGAAGGGTGCTTTTACCAAATGCTTCATCTCTAGTCAACCAGAACACAGTTTGGTGGAGACAAACACTGTCAAAAATATCCTCAAAGGTGATGTAGAGGTCATGTCCACACGTAGCTCGGTAAAGCTCTGTTTAAAACGGAGATTTTTCTCGGCGGTTTTGGCCTTTAATCCACATGCAAACGCATTTTTGGTCGTTGAAAACGAAGCTGTTGAAAAACGTTTCCTTGATTTGATTTCCTTTGTTTATGAGGACATTTTGTGCAATAGTGGACTTACGTACAGTAAATTGGTAACTTTTTAACGTTGCTTACTGGACTTACTGTATGCTACATACAGAACTCAGACGACACACAGACGCCGAAGACAGCGACAGTTTGGATGAAACACTTTTACATAATGGAAGTGGAAATGTCTAGGCTTCTGATTGGCCCCCTGTTGATCAAGGAGGCTCCTAACAGCATTTAACAGGCGCGTTTTGCGTTTTCATGTGGACAAAGATATTTTTTAACACCTAGATTGTGTGGACAGAATTATTAAAGAAAAAAAAAAAGTCTTAGTTTTTAAAAATACCCGGCTACATGTGGACTTGGCCTCAGAGACGGTGCAGAATTTTTGAGCCAGCAGATGTAAAAGATAACATTAGCTTGTATGTACTGATCCTGTGCTCTAATTTATTACGGAGGCTGTCTCGTCCAGTAGACTATAATCAAACCCGCACTATAATAAAGATATTTTTGCCCAGCTAACTATAAAATTAACTTTTCTTATTATTAGTCATGTGATAAACCATGTCCACTGGTTTCATCATCAGCTAGACATATACAGAAATGAGTTCGTTAGTGTTCTGAGGCTTTGTTTTAACATGGAGGGGAACAAAAATTGTCCAAATACCCCAGCAGGTTTACGAAAGGATAAATAGGATTTTAAAAATTCACTATGCTTCCATTCCAGGCATGTGATGCAAAACCACAAATGCCAGGAGTCAGCAGTGCAATTTTTTTTTAGGTCCACTTATGCTGTGCTGTGGTGTTTTTGCTGACTTCAGCTCCTTTGAGTCGTAATTGAGTTTTCAGAAAAGGGGGGGCGGTTAGAAGGTTCGACACCCAGCCACTCGATAGACACTACGTTTAGGGCAGCAACAAAAGATTTATCTCTTACAAATCAGAGTTCCTGTTTACATGCATATATTGTAGGTTTACAGGAGTTTTGGAAAAGATAATGAAGATGAAGCTTCGCAAAAAAGCTGCTTAGTCATAGTAGGAATTTTGATAGTGCAGAATAACAGAACACAGAGTAAGAACTTTCTTTATTTCTCCGTATAATCTCCTGCTACACTAAAGCACTTATCCCAGTGTTTCATTAGTGCTTGGATACCATAGAGGTAGAAGGTTTTCTCAGTACACCAGAGCCATGATTGGACTGCCTGCTTTACGTCTGAAACGCTGGGAACTCCTTTAATGACCTTCTTTAAAACATGAAGTCTTCTGTAAATGTCCATTTTCTTTTTTTTTCTGACTTGTTATATATTAACCATAAAAATATAGGTTATGTAGATTTGCTTAACCTTTGTGTAAAGTTAGCCTTCCTAGTGGCACAAAGACTGGCAAATCGACAAAATGCTAGGCTAGCACAGGTTAGTACATGTAACCCGGTAAAATATCACATTTTTATGCTGTGGATGTGATGGCTAGGTTTGGATTGTTTCAAGAAACAAAGCTGGTAAAACTAAAGCCAGAAGCAGATTTGAAGACTTTTAATACCACTGGGTTACTGTTTGACTTGTTGACATTCTGTTAGCAGCAGCTGTGGTCTTTGACTAGTTTTTTCTTTGTGTGTGGTGTTAGCACTTGACCTTCTCTCGTACACTGTGGATTTAGACTCTGCTGTAATGAAAATTCAAGCCAGTAGCTTGATTAAACTTTAAAATGTAGTTTATGCATGTCAGAGACCAGAGTTTGTCTGTAGCTAATAAAAATACTCTTTCTTGCGGTACGTGCTAACAGGCAGCGGGGTGTATTTTCAGGCGCCTCGGCGTCTTTCTGTAGTGAGTTTGCCTGCGGCGGTGCGAATCGGAAAGATCTCATGCTGACACCTGGAGCCATGTTGTCTTGTTTCTGAAGCTTCTCGAGGATTACAGGTTCGT
>JAAGKR010012678.1:0-15859 GCA_011419295.1 Clarias macrocephalus
CCCCCCCCCCACATCACCAGGTTTGTGTTTGAATGTTAAGATTAAATTATCTGGTTTATAAATCCCAGGTTGTTCTGTTGGTTCTGTCATACTCCTGGTTGTGTGTGTCATCATTAGCAATAAATTTGTGTTTTTGTTGTAATTAAGTGTTTGTTTGGAAAATTACTGTGTGTTTAATCACACGGTTTATTAAAGGAGAAGCGTGCGGCTGCATTCTTATCTCACTCCTGAGACAGAGAACTAACAGGAGACAAACTCCCTCCGAAGTCACTCATCTTCTCCAAGTGTAAACACTTCTAAACACTTTTCACTATTTATCTTCTTTTCTTTGATTTCTTTTCTTCTTTGATCCTCAACCCATTTTTTAGACTTAGCTTTTTTAGACATGCTGTGTGTGTCGCATTCTTTCACACGTGTCTTTACTCTTTGCTCCTTCCTGAAAATAATCAATACTTTAGACCATGAGCACACAGGAAGAAGAAAAAGTGTTCATCTCCATGCTGGAGAGCCGAACCTGCTGCTGGAAGGAGTACGCTGTATCAGCCCTGCTCCCAGTGGAACACTGTAGTACCCTAAAGTAACAGTCCACTACACTCAGATGTACACGGAGATTCCAGATTCACACACTGACACACACTATACACAGTAACTGACACACACTGACACACACTGACACACACTGACACACACTGATACACACTGATACACACTGATACACACTGACACACACTATACACAGTAACTGACACACACTGACACACACTGACACACACTGATACACACTGATACACACTGACACACACTGATAGATAGATACTAAAACACAGATACACACTGACACACACGGACACACACAGATACACACTGATACACACTGACACACACTGACACACACTGATACACACTGACACACACTGACACACACTGATACACACTGACACACACTGATACACACCAACACCCAGATACACACTGACACACACTGATACACACAGACACACACTGACACACACTGACACACACTGATACACACTGACACACACTGATACACACTGACACACACTGACACACACTGATACACACTGACACACACTGACACAGGAAAGCAGCAGGACCAGACGAATCCAGATCGAATCCTCAGAGCCTGCGCAGACCAGCTAGCACCTGTGAACACGGAGATATTCAACATCTCTTATCTCAGTCTGTGATCCCTACATGCTTTAAAGAGTCCATAATTGTTCCTGTTCCGAAGAAACCACATCCTGCTTCCCTCAATGACTATCGACCTGTAGCCCTCACATCAGTGGTGATGAAATGCTTTGAACGGCTGGTCAGAGACTTCATCATTTCTTCACTACCAGACACACTGGATCCATTACAGTTCCATAACCGCTCTACAAATGACGCCATCGCTCATCTTCTTCATACATCTCTCACACACCTGGACAATAGAAGGGGGAATTATGTTAAAATGCTCTTCATCGACTACAGCTCAGCATTTAATACCATTCCTCCACACTCACCACCAAGCTGGAGCACCTGGGACTCAGCTCATCTGTGTGTCAGTGGATCTCCAACTTCCTAACTGGCAGACCACAGGCAGTAAGGATGGGTGGACATGTCTCAGCCTCTCTCACTCTCAGCACTGGAGCCCCCCAGGGTTGTGTTCTGAGCCCCCTGCTGTACTCTCTGTACACACACGACTGCGTAGCCTCTACTAACTCCACCACCATCATCAAGTTTGCTGATGACACCGTCGTGGTGGGCCTGATCACTGACAATGATGAGACGGCCTACCTGGAGGAGATTGGAAATCTGGAGCACTGGTGCCAGAGGAACAATCTCCTTCTAAACGTCAGCAACACGAAGGAGTTGGTAGTGGACTTTAGCACAAAGCAGGAGAGAAACTACCAGACCCCTGTCATCAACAACAGCCCAGTGGAGAGAGTAGACACCTTCAGATACCTCGGTGTCCACATCAAACAGGACCTGTCATGGTCCTGTCACATCAACACCGTGGTGAAGAAGGGCCGACAGCGTCTCTACCACCTCAGGCGCTTGAGAGACTTTAGACTGCCCTCCAAGGTGCTCAGGAACTTTTACTCCTGCACCATAGAGAGCATCCTGACGGGAAACATCACGACCTGGTTCGGGAACAGCACCATGCAGGATAGACGAGCTCTACAGAGGGTGGTGCGATCAGCTGAGCGCATCATCCACACCGAGCTCCCTGACCTGCACTCGATCTACAGCAAGCAGTGCTGGACCAAGGCCAGAAAGATCGTGAAGGACCTCAGCCACCCCAGCAATGGACTGTTCTCTCTGTTGAGGTCAGGAAAGCGATTTCGCTCCCTGAAGGCCAATACAGAGAGACTGAAGAGGAGCTTCTTCCCGCAGGCAATACGGTCTCTCAACCAGCACACCAAATGTACTGACTGACGCACTTTACACATCCACACTCGCTCTGGACTCTTGGGACAATCATTGCACACCCCTCACACTAGATTACTATTTATTCTATAGCACAAGTCACTTTAAGTACAAACACTTTACAGCATACTTGCACACCCCCTGGACATCTCTATTTATATCCCATATTTTTCTATACTGTACACCAAGCTACACCTAGGCTCTCTTATATTCCTTATATTGTATATATATTTTTCTACATTTACACCCAGGTTTTTCTTATTCTCTTACATTTTCTTATATTTTTCTTACATTTTTTATTTTCTTATATTTTTCATATTTTTCTTATTGGATATTGTATATTTTTACTGTACATATGTTTTATTATTTTATTCTTAGTTAAATCTATTTCTACTTTCTTTGTTATTTTCATTTCGTGTAAATAGTCTTAAATAGTCTTTATTCTAAGGTCACGGGCAGTCGCCTAAGCATTTCACTGCATATCGTACTGTGTATAACTGTGCATGCGACAAATAAAATTTGAATTTGATACACACTGATAGACACTGACACACAATGACACTCACTGATACACACTGACACACACTGATACATACTGACACACACTGATACACACTGACAAACACTGACACATACTGATACACACTGACACACATTGACAGACACTGATAAACACTGACACATATTGATACACACTGACACACACTGATACACACTGACAAATACTGACACACACTGATACACACTGATAAACACTGCCACATATTGATACACACTGACACACACTGATACACACTGACACACAATAACAGATACTGATACACACTGACACACACTGATAAACAAGGACACACACTGACAGACACACTGACACACTGATACACACTGACACACACTGATACACATTGACAGACACTGATAAACACTGACATATATTGATACACACTGACACACACTAATACACACTGATACACACTGACACATACTGACACACACTGACACATACTGATACACACTGATACACAATAACACATACTGATACACACTGACACACATTGACAGACACTGATAAACACTGACACATACTGATACACACTGATACACACTGATACACAATAACACATATTGATGCACACTGACACACACTGATACACACTGATAAACAGTGACACATACTGATACACACTGACACACATTGACAGACACTGATAAACACTGACACATATTGATACATACTGACACACACCGACACATACTGATACACACTGACACACAATAACAGATACTGATACACACTGACACACATTGACAGACACTGATAAACACTGACACATATTGATACACACTGACAGACACTATACACAGTAATACACACTGATACACACTGACACACAGTGATACACAATGACACATACTGATACACATTGACACACAATGATACACAATAATACATACTGATACACACTGACACACACTGACAGACACTATACACACTGATACACACTGACACATACTGATACATACTGATACACACTGGCACACACTGATATACACTGGCACACACTGATACACACTGACACACACTGATAAACAAGGACACGCACTGACAGACACTGACACACTGATACACACTGATACACACTGACACACACTGACACACACTGATACACATTGACAGACACTGATAAACACTGACACATATTGATACACACTGACACACACTAATACACACTGATACACACTGACACATACTGATACACACTGACACACATTGACAGACACTGATAAACACTGACACATATTGATACACACTGACACACACTGATACACACTGACACATACTGATACACACTGACACACACTGATACACACTGGTACACACTGACACATACTGATACACACTGACACACACTGATACACACTGACACACACTGATACACAATAACACATACTGATACACACTGACACACACTGACACACATTGACAGACAGACACTATACACAGTGATACACCCTGATACACACTGACATACACTGATACACAATAACACACAGATACACACTGACACACACTGATACACATGGACACACACAGATACACACTGACACACACTGACACACACTTACAAACACTTAGACACACTGACACACACTGACACACATGGACACACACAGATACACACTGACACACACTGACACACACAGACATACACTGACACACACGGACACACATGGACACACGCTTACACACACTGATAAACACTGACACATATTGATACACACTGACACATACTGACACACACCGACACATACTGATACACACTGACACACAATAACAGATACTGATACACACTGACACACATTGACAGACACTGATAAACACTGACACATATTGATACACACTGACAGACACTATACACAGTAATACACACTGATACACACTGACACACAGTGATACACAATGACACATACTGATACACATTGACACACAATGATACACTGATACACAATAATACATACTGATACACACTGACACACACTGACAGACACTATACACACTGATACACACTGACACATACTGATACATACTGATACACACTGGCACACACTGATACACACTGACACACACTGACACACACTGATATACACTGGCACACACTGATACACTGGCACATACTGATACACACTGACACACACTGATAAACAAGGACACGCACTGACAGACACTGACACACTGATACACACTGATACACACTGACACACACTGATACACATTGACAGACACTGATAAACACTGACACATATTGATACACACTGACACACACTAATACACACTGACACATACTGATACACACTGACACACACTGATACACACTGATACACACTGACACATACTGACACATACTGACACACACTGATACACACTGACACACACTGACACACACTGATACACACTGACACACACTGATACACAATAACACATACTGATACACACTGACACACACTGACACACATTGACAGACAGACACTATACACAGTGATACACCCTGATACACACTGACATACACTGATACACAATAACACACAGATACACACTGACACACACTGATACACATGGACACACACAGATACACACTGACACACACTGACACACACTTACAAACACTTAGACACACTGACACACACTGACACACATGGACACACACAGATACACACTGACACACACTGACACACACTGACACACACAGACATACACTGACACACACGGACACACGGACACACATGGACACACGCTTACACACACTGATAAACACTGACACATATTGATACACACTGACACACAATAACGCATACTGATACACACTGACACACATTGACAGACACTGATAAACACTGACACATATTGATACACACTGACACACACTGACAGACACTATACACAGTAATACACACTGATACACACTGACACACACTAATACACAATAATACATACTGATACACACTGACACACACTGACAGACACTATACACAGTGATACAACCTGATACACACTGACACACTGAAACACACTGACACACACTGGCACACACTGATAAACAAGGACACACACTGATAAACAAGGACACACACTGACACACACTGATAAACACTGACACACACTGACACACACTGATACACACTGACACACACTGATACACACTGACAGACACTGATACACACTGACACACACTGATACACACTGACACACACTGATACACACTGACACATATTGATACACACTGACACACACCAATACACAATAACACATACTGATACACACTGACACACATTGACACACACTGATACACAATAACACATACTGATACACACTGACACACACTGATAAACACTGATAAACACTGACACATATTGATACACATTGACAGACACTGATAAACACTGACAGATATTGATACACACTGATACACACTAACACATACTGACACACACTGATACACACTGACACATACTGACACACACTAATATACACTGACACATACTGATACACACTGATACACATGGACACACACGGACACACACTTACAAACACTTAGACACACTGACACACACAGACACACACTGACACACACTGATACACAATAACACATATTGATACACACTGACACATAATGAGAGACACTATACACAGTGATACACCCTGATACACACTGACATACACTGATACACAATAACACATACTGATACACACTGACACACACTGACACACATTGATGCACACTGACACACACTGGCACACACTCATGCATACCGACACACTATGGCATACACTAGCACACAGTGACACACACTGATACACACGGACACACACGTACACACACGTACACACACTGATACACACTTATACACACTGACACATACTAATACACACTAACACACACTTATACACACTGATACACACTGACACACACTGACACACACTAATACACACTAATACACACTAACACACAGATACACACTGACACACACTGACACACACTAATACACACTAATACACACTAACACACAGATACACACTGACACACACTCATACACATGGACACACACTTACAAACACTTAGACACACTGACACACACAGACACACACTGATACACACTGACACACATGGACACACACTGGCACACACTGACACACACTGATACACACTGATACACACTGGCACACACGGACACACAGACACACAGACACACAGACACACACAGACACACACTGACACACACAGACACACACTGACACACACGGATACACACGGATACACACAGACACACACTGATACACACTAACACACAGATACACACTGATACACATGGACACACACTTACACACACTGACACACTCTGACACACACTGATACACACTGGCACACACTGATACACACTGATACACATTGACACACACTGACACACACAGACACACACGGACACACATGGACACACACTGACACAAAGACACACACTGATACACACCGATACACGCCGACACACGCCAACACACTCCGACACACTCCGACACACTCCGACACACTCCGACACAAACAGACTCACACGGATACACACTGACACACACTGACACACACTGACACACACGGACACACACGGATACACACTGACACACTGACACACTGACACACAAACACACAGACACACAGACACACAGTGACACACACAGACACACACTGACACACACGGACACACACGGACACACACGGACACACACTGATACACACTAACACATAGATACACACTGATACACATGGACACACATGGACACACACTTACATACACTGACACACTCTGACACACACTGACACACACTGACACACACTGACACACACTGGCACACACTGACACACACTGACACACACGGACACACACGGACACACACGGACACACACTGGCACTCACTGACACACACGGACACACAACGACACACACCGACACACACCGACACACACGGACACACACCGACACACACCGACACACACGGATACACACGGATACACACTCACACCGACACACACCGACACACACCGACACACACGGATACACACTGACACACACTGACACACACTGACACACAGACACACACTGACACACACTGATACACACGGACACACACTGACACACACGGACACACAACGACACACACCGACACACACCGACACACACCGACACACACGGATACACACGGATACACACGGACACACACTGACACACACTGACACACACTGACACACACTGACACACACTGACACACAGACACACACGGACACACACGGATACACACGGACACACACTGACACACACCGCGCCGCTCGTTAGTGATGGAGACTCCACAGTCTGATGTTTCAGAAGATCTCCTGTCCCTCTCCTGAGCGATGCGTCTCCACAGTGAGATCCTCTACATGCTCTGTGAGACCTTCAGCTCCAGCACTGGGGTAAATTCAGGATGACGTGAAGAGACTCGGAGAGAAACAGATGATCTTCATATGGTGTTAATCAGAGTCACGTCACTGAGGACAGGAGCACGACTGTCTCTGTTAAACACCAGCTTCATTATAAAAGGGTGTGTATACTATTGCAACTAGATTACTGTACTTTTTGTTTTGTTTTTTCTATTTATTTTGCATGGAATTTTGTTGTGACTACAGAGATGAAAAAATATTGAACTTGATTTATCTCAGCAGGGGCGTGTAAACTTTTTATTATGTATTGCACAATATAATCAATAGGTTTACACTGTGAAGATTAGATTGAATACTCACATAGGGAAAGAGTTTGGATTGGATACGGTGTGTGTGTGTGTGTGTGTGTGTGTGTGTGTGTGTGTGTGATTATTTCTGTAAATGTATTTTCTTGTATTATGGTGTTACAAATGTATAAAATCCATTATCATTAAAATAACAAATATTATTATAATAATTCCTTTAATTTATCAGAAGGTCATGTGGAGGGGGGGGGGGTTCCCCTTTGTCTCAAAGAGTTTGTCTCTTCCTCATGTGCCCTTAGCGCCCCATAGTGGTAGTATGGCAGCACTAGAGACACATGCTTAAATCAAAGTAACATAACTTGAAGTTGTTGTTATTTACCCAAAACAAAGTGTAACCGTAGCTTAAACAAAAGTGCTGCTTAGCATTTTAGTGGCAATTCTGCATGACACTCGCTCCTTTCAACAAAACACTTGCTCCTGCACACTACACACTATTTCATGCATAAGACACTCCATTCAAAAATGAAATCTCAAGGTACCACTGGCAAAACACATCTATTGAAATAAAATACACATTGTGCAACTGAAAATACTTATAGACACACACCTGAAAACACTTCATCTCAAATTGGAACACCAATCAGCCAGCTACAAAAAGACCTCGCTTAAGCCATTTTGAGAACTTTGCAAGCATGGAAGCAGGGAGAGCTGGAGGCAGAGGTAGAGAGAGGTAGAGGTAGAGAGAGAGAGAGAGAGAGAGAGAGTGTGAGTGAGTGAGTGAGTGAGTGAGAGAGTGAGAGTGAGGAGGACGTGGTCGAAGAGGCCATACAAGGACCATTATTTCTGATGACATCAGAGCAACTTTGGTGGATCATGTCATCAACCATGGCCTGACTATGAGGGAAGCTGGGCAGAGAGTCCACCCTAATCTAGGCCGTTTCACGGTTGCATCCATAATACTGGAAAACAGGCATGTCTTCAACTCTCTGCCCCTCTCAGACTGTATCTATGTACAGTACGGTATCATATCACATGGCCATATCGCATGTACTTTCAGCATGACTTATGCTCCTTTTTGAACAAAAGCAGTAGTTTTGTGAAACATACGGTGATAATGTTTGGAGACGTTTCAGTACTGTGTACGGTTTACATGGGAAAGTACAGTATATACAGTACTGTAAAAAAGAAGCAAACCAAGAACAATTTGGGATTGTATTTTTCTACAGAATGGCTAGAAGTCCTACTGTGGGTGGCGCCAACGCCAACGCCAACGCCAACACCTGTTCACCCAACAGCAGGAACGTGCCATTGTGGATCTAGTCAGAGCAAACAATGCAATCTGTCTCCACCAGATACAGCAACAAATACCTGAAGATAGGCAGCTATTCAACAACATAACTAGAGTAGAACATTAGCACTATCAGACGCATCTTGGTAAAGAACAACATGACCATGAAGCCACTGTACAGGGTTCCATGTGAGAGGAAGAGTGTCAGGGTGAAGAACTTCCACATGAATGTGTGCAGGTAAGTGTTACAGTCCGTTACATTTACAATACTGAATGGATGGAGTCCAGTAACAGCTGAATGTGTACCACTGGATCAGTACCGCACAGATACTGTATGTTCAGAAAGCTACACAGGAACCGTGTGTGGTCTGGTGGTGACGTTCTGTATGTGTAGTGGTGTAGTTGCGGAGACATTGACGTAAGGTTCAACATTGACGATGGATTCGGCAAACAAGGCGAGAGAACAGGTGAGTGATGTTGATGAGATGCTGTGGCCAGACCCCAACAGACGACAGGATCCAGAAGTCCACAACTGGGTTTTTCTATGTTTACTGTGGCGTATTGTTTCATTTATTTTTGCTGTAACAGAATTGACTGTACTGTAAAGTACACGACTGTAATGTATTTATTATTTCATTTTTCGGGGTGTTGTGAAAACCTGCCTTCTGTGGCACATAAAACAGAGGAAACAAAAGCCTGCAGTGTTTTCTATAAAGTAGTTTAGTGTGTTGCTGCTGATATGATGAAAGTGTATTTATATGATGCAAATGAGCTTCATTTTGTCATTTGGGTGACATTTTGACAAAGGCTTGTTAGGTTTTGATAGCAGAGTTTTATTTTGACATACATGTGAAGGGGAAATAAACCAGTGTTGTGTGTTATTTGCTTGTGTGTAGAGTTTTGTCAGGATGAGCCAAATTTTGCAAAATGTGTTCAAGCAACAGGCAAAAACTGTAATCACTTAACTCACACATTTGGTCCTGGATTCCTGCTAAATTTATAAACATGCACCACACACACACACACACACACACACACGCCAATATGGAACAGAATTGAATGTATTATATTAGAAGTAATGTTCTACATAGTATTGTAATGTATTATTATTATTATTATTATTATTATTATTATTAGTGTTCCTGACAGACTAATGAACAGCACCATCTCATCACAACAACAACGTCTTAATGAAACACTGTGTGATCACTGATGGAAGGAGTCTCCAGTGTCAGCACCCAGTGGCGGCTGGTGCAAAAAAAATTTTGAGGGGCGCGCAAACAAAATTAAAATGAAACTTTTAATACTGGCCTGTAAATAGTCATTTATCAGGTGTTTATGCGGTGATCATCACTACTCGTATAAAATAAAGTCCTGACTCACATCACATCCAGTCAGCAGCTCCGCTCGCCATAAGAAGGGCTGGAAAAGACTCGCTGAGAATCACATGGTCCAATCACATGAGCCCAAATATTTAAAAACGATATGATTCACTAAGAACAAAAGTGGGCGGGTTCAGGGCGCACAGAGCTCCGCCCCAAGGATGATTTGAAAAGATCCAATCAGAGCTCAGCCTCAGGTCACATGCTTTTAAAAAATGTACGCGGCTACATAGACACTCGTTTGTCCGGCGCCCCGCGTACACCAACACAAATGAACGTAATACAGTTTAGATTATTTTTATTATAAAATAAATAAATTCTATTACGAAATACAGCAGAATATTGTGACTAAATGACTTTATTTCATTATTAAAATAAATAATGATTATGTTAAATAATGACATGTTAAAGTAGTGTTTTTCTCTGCCTGACTTTAAGGGGGGCGGCGCCCCTGCGCCCCCTATTGACCGGCCGCCACTGGTCAGCACTATTTCAATTACAGGTTTTTTGAATGTTGTAATCGCTTTGATCGATCATAGGAAACGGATCATGTTGTTTAACAAAAGATCCACTAGATGGCACTAGAGAACTGATGGTTCAGGAGGAATCCTTAAAGAATGTTGGAAAATGGGTGTAGGAAACGACATGATGTTAGAAGTGTGCTGTCTCTCAGGAGAGCTTAGGTGAGACGAGCTGCTTGATGATGCTGTGAGACGCCAGAGTGATTCGACGTCACTTCCTGAACTCAGACTTGAGGACAGCAGCGTGAGGTCCTGAGTGGACGAGGCTGGAGGGGTTGTTAGTTAGTTTGCCTGTTTTCAGTCGTATACCAGGAGTTACACGTGATTGACATGACCTTTACATGACCTCTAGTGGAATGCGTCCTCACCAGATACATGGGAAGAGTTTTCATTTCATCTCTCTTTAGTTTGGGACGCAGCTGATGTTTCATCTGGACGATTCTGGCAGCAACGTTAATCTCCCCTGTGTCTCGTGTTCACACACTTTCAAAAATGTACAAAGCAAACAATCAGTTTAATAACTTTAATAAGATTGATTGAAAAGTGTGTGTGAAATTTGCACACACACAAATCAAACACACACACACACACACAACACTCATAAGTATCATAAAATCTGAAATATGCTATAGAACCTCGAACCATTCTGTGTAGGAGCATTTATAGATGTGATTAAACACACACCACACACACACACACACACACACACACACACACTACATCCGGGTCGTGCAGAGTGTTTACAGGCCGGTCCGCTCTACAGCTTCAGCTTCCCCTCCGTCTCGCCGCTCAGTCTGGATGTGGATTTCCTGCGTACTGGAGCCGGAACCTGCGGAACACAACACAACACAGTGTTTACACAAACACAAAAACATAAACACATAAAAATACATAAACATAAACACCTCTGCTTTAACACGTTTCCGCATCTCTACCGTGGAGGTTTACGTCTCTACACCGTTCTTGTTCCACTATGGCCTCATTCATTTTATCCTATCATCATCCCTGCTCTTTAATGTCTTCATCTCAGGATGCCCTGTGTGTTATTCCTCTTGTACATCGTATGTATGTGCTTCATGTCCTGCTGCCTTCTCTCATGATGGTGCTAGTTTGTAGGATTTATACAGAACCCTGAATCAGATCGTTAAAGGAAACCACTGGAGGAAGGACTCTCCGTTACTTCCAGACAGGATGCTGGCGGTGTCGGATGGAAGCTGGTGTCCGTTCTCCGTCAGCTTCTTCCCGTCCTGGACATGGGTCTGGTAGAGCAGCGTGGACGGAATCAGGGGGTCGTAACCTCCGTTTGCTGGTATGGAGGTGGAGGTGGAGTCCCAGGGTGGCTCACGCCGCTTCTGCCGACTCAGATCGACGTCTAATCCCGTCCAGCCGTGGAAGGCCAGCGTGTTGAGGAAGGCCTGCATGGGGTTCAGGATGCCCTGCACAAAACGTAGCATGCGTCAGAGTGGAGTGTTTAAAGTCAGTGCCAATTACAGGAAATTAGAAGTGTAGTACCGGTAGTCCCCGACTTACAAACATCAGAGTTTAGACACGATCAGACCGCAGATCCACTTCCGGTTCAGATCACGTGTAAAAACAATAGACACTACAGTGCACCAGATACTTACAATTATATTCAATATTCTCAGTGTGTCAGTGAATGTTTAAAAAGTCTGGTATATTGTCTGCGTGCGCGTGCGCGTGTGTGTGTGTGTGTGTGTGTGTGTGTGTGTGTGTGAGAGAGAAAGAAATGAGTCGGCCTCAGCCGTTCCAATGAATCAGTCCAGGAGCACGATGATGGAACACGTCTGCCCTGTAAATCTGTCCTGATGGTGAATAATCCTAATTTCAGAAAATCCTCAACAAATCAGAGTTCAACGACCGATACAGTGATGAACAGCTCTGAGACAAACACTGTTAGATCTCACCGTGAGATTCATTTCCTGAGGTGCTGTTACAATTTCTGTGTAACAAAATTTTTCAGTGGGGATAAAGGACAGAGATAAGTGGATCGGTAAACTTTACATTGTATATTCACATCAAAGGTGTTCAAGACTGAACCCGACTTAAGAACGTGCTCCTGGAACGCGGCCGTGTGAGGTGCTGACACTATTATTATTATTATTATTATTATTATTATTATTATTAGTGGTGCTTGCGAAGCGAAGCACTACTATTATAATCTCACAGGATTTTTTTTTCTTTTTCTTATTCTTCCGTATGAAAGTTTGGTGCTTACTGTAACTAGTCCCGCACCGTTTGTCGTAGACCCATGAATGAGGTGTCAAATCGTGCGGCCTGGTCGGGAAGGAGGTGCTGTGACTTTTCTAAGGGGTCCCATAGACTTAACATTGAGACCAACTTTGACGGATTGTGGCACAGAGAGGGAATTTTGTAGAAAGATCGGATTTACCATATTTGAAGATGTTTGCAACCTGTGTCAGAACAAACCCCCGCAAGAGCGTATAAGTTTTACCCCCGGGGCAATAGAGGTCCCCAAATTTGCCCCATTGACATATAATGGGGAAAAAAATCCCATAGACTTAACACTGAGGCCAACTTAGATGATCTCAGAGCGCAGAGTGAGAATTTGAAGTGCCGCGTGGGAATTTGGTAGAAATCCAAAATTTACCACATTTGTAGAGGCTTGCACTCTGTGTCGGAACACACGAGGGTATAGGTTTTACCCCGGGGTAAAACAGGTGCCGAAATTTGCCCCATTGACTTATAATGGGGAATTTGGTGCATGACTCGTCTTTTTCTGTTCGTCATAGACCCATGAAACAGGTGGCAAATTGTGTAGTTCATTCGGGAATTTTTATTTTATTTGGGTTTATTCGGGGGAAGGGGGCTTGACATGACTTTTCTAAGGGGCGAGTGGTAAACAGTTTTAGGCCCACTGCTTTTTTCCCTTTACATGCTTCCTCTGGGCAACATAATTCGTAAACATGGTATTAGTTTTCATTGTTATGCTGATGACACACAATTATATGTCTCAGCAAAACCAGATGAGAAAAACCAGTTTGCTAAAATTGAGCAGTGTGTGCAGGACATAAGAGATTGGATGTTAATTAATTTTCTTCTGCTTAATCCTGGGAAAGACAGAAGTTCTGGTCATAGGACCACAAGTAGCTAGAAGTAGGCTTTCTGATCACACTGTAACTTTAGATGCCTTTCTGTTCCATCAAGTGCAACAGTAAAAGACCTCGGTGTGATTATAGATTCCAGCCTTTCGTTTGAAGCACATGTAGATAATATTACCAGGATGGTTTTCTTTCACCTTAGAAATATTGCCAAGATAAGAAACATATTGGCACTAAATGATGCAGAAAAATTAGTTCATGCCTTTATCACCTCTAGGTTGGACTATTGTAACGTCTTACTGTCTGGTTGTTCAACTAGGTGTATAAACAAGCTTCAGTTGGTGCAGAATGCAGCAGCGAGAGTCCTGACTAGAACCAGAAGATACGAGCACATCACCCCCATCTTATCTACACTGCATTGGCTCCCTGTGAAATTTCGCATCGATTTTAAGATACTACTTTTGACGTTTAAAGCACTAAATGTTCTCCCGCCACTGTATTTGAGTGACCTGTTGGTGTCTTACGATCCGCCACGCCTACTTCCATCAAAGAATGCAGGCTGCCTGTCAGTACCACGTATTATTAAAACTACAGCAGGGGGCGGAGCTTTTTCTTACAAAGCCCCAAAGTTATGGAATAGTCTTCCTATTAATGTTCGGGACTCAGACACAGTCTCAGTGTTTAAGTCTGGGCTAAAAACTTATTTATTTAGCGCAGCATTTTTGTAAATAGATTAGCCTTAGGTAAAGGAGCAGATCTGGGGGACTCATGGACGTAGAGTATCTGGTGAACTGGTATGTTTAGATGCTGTCCTCCCCACTCTCATTGTTCACTCAGGTTTGTTGACGGTGAGGTGATTGGTTGCTTTACATCTCAGGGAGCCCTCATGT
>JAAGKR010012679.1:5815-15859 GCA_011419295.1 Clarias macrocephalus
TACAAGCTTCGGAGCTTCTGTGTCACAGTAACGTCACTAATAAGATAGTATTTGAGTGATTTTGCACTTTTTGATCGGAGCAATGTTGTATTAAGTGGACGCTGTTGCGGTACAAGCTCCTCTTGCTGGGAATTCTTTTGACCCAGTTGTGTCGACCACCACAGGTCCAGTAAGAGGGCTACAGTTTCATTTCTGTCCAGAAGGTTGTGAGTTTTAATCCCTAAACCGTCAGAAAGGGAACCTGTGAGAAACTCAAGGTTTTTAATCAATCAAAGCATGTGAACACTGTCCCTGCTCTGTAACCCAGGACTGAGGACGGTGTGGCCGGATGAGAACATGGGACCGTTCGGCCCTCAGGATAAACGCTTCCAGCTGCCGGGTAACGTGGGATTTGCCGGGCAGATCGAAGGCGCGGCAGAGCAGAAGCCCAACCCGGCGCACACAAGACTCCCGGATGTCCTGACGGCGCCGTCTAACAGCGAGAGGCACGAGTTCGTCCTGGCGCAGTTCATCAACGAGTTCCAGGTAAGATATCTCTCTCCAGTTTACCACAAGTCCATTAGAATGTTAACAGTAGGGACGGGAATCAACAAGGACAAGCCAATACCATATCATCACGATACCTGTTTTTCTGAACATTCTTCCAGAAGCGCATTTGTGAGGTCAGACACTGATGTTGGACAAGAACGACTTTTGGCAATATATTGTATTTATATATGAACACAAGAGAATCACGATACATCAGTGGACCGATTTATTTATAAATTAATTTCTAGTTTTTTATTTTTTTTTTTTTACTAGAAAATCTCTAGTTAACAAAAACTTTATCATCACAGTGCTCGGTCAGGTAAACAGACGCTTTCCTTTTTTATCCACAGGACAGTGCCAAGGCTTCGTCAGCGCCCAAGGTCGACAGCGCAGAGCAGTATTTCGACCACTCCAGAGTGGAGTGTGCCATCCAGTCCTGTCCAGAGCTGCTGAAAAAAGGTCAGTCTCACACCACTAGATGGCAGCATAAACCACTATCTGTAAAGCAGCACGATTTATCTTTACAATGGGGTTCAAAAGTTTGCATCGTCTGTTTGAGCCATATAAAAGCGCAGATATCTGCCTATTAAGATGTTCAGGAATTAAATATTTCCTTTGCTTTTGTTAAAAGTGCTACAGAAATTTAACTGAATCCATAGCGCTAGTAGTTTCCAGTTCATTCAATATTGCATTGATTTTTATATTTTAATATACGAGTTGTTTCAGGGTGCACTCATTTCATGCAATTTATGTAAAATAGTGTGTTTTTACACTTTTATAGATTTTGCTCCTCTCTTGGACCTCTGAGGTCAAAGAAATTCTTTATAGTTTATTTAGAACAAAATTCTATAATAAAAATGGGATATGGAGAAATGTTTAGCAAGTCCGACCAGTTAGCGATGTCTGGTGTGTTGTTCGTCTTGGCATTCGATATTTCCTCAACCACACAGACTTTGCGCTGATGTTTCCTGAAGCTCCCTCCAGTGGTATGATGGTGCTCACTGTAACACAGAGAACGGAAAACGACATGACCGCCTGGTCTGAGGAGGTGGACCAGGAAAGAGAGCAACTGCTGGCTACAGTGAGTCTCACACACACACACACACACACACACACACACACACACACGTAGTTGCTTCCTGAATAAAATTGCATAGATGGGGGGGGGGGAGGCTTTTTATTTCAAGTAAAATCCAAACTACACACAAACACACATACAGTCTTATGCAAAAGTTTAGGCACCCCTTGAAAAAATTGCAGATTTGCAGATTTTGGTAATTTTTTAAAATTGAAAAGATGTTAACACAGTCTCTCTTGGAAATTGAAAGAATGCACAGTATTTTCAGCAAACATTTGCGCATAGTCACTTTTTATGTCATAAATTGAACAAAGATAAAAAATTAAAAAACATTATTATGGCACTGTGCAAACTTCCTAAGAGTCTCAGATTATTTTTACAAGGTTTCAGACCTTAATCATCTCGCTAGATCTGATGCATGGCAGCAGCAGTCATTAGTAAATGCCATTTTCAAAGCTTTACAAACACTTTGTCTCTTCAAACCTTGTGCACACACTTGCGGACACTAAACAACCATGGGTTCCTCTAAGCCACTGTGAAAGACACGAACATAATAAAGATGCGCATTACCGTGTTCGTACTAATCCGTACAATGGAGTGCAAAACTTTGCACACACCCGGGACAAAATAATGCCTGAATAGAGGTTGCAAGTTTCACACATTTTTCTAAACTGCTCAATCTGAACATATTCATGTGAGTGAAATAGAATTGAGGACGAAAAAAGAAACACTAAGGCTGTCAATGACTCTAATGGATATGATTCCGAAACGTCACAGGCAAATTGTTCCCTCATGGTATTTCCCACCCACTGAAGTGAACTTTATCATATGACGGGCATTCCAAAGCTTTTGCTGGATTTTATCAGGGCTTTAAGATTAATACAATGCTGTGTGTTATGTGTAGTTCATTGAAGGGGCAAAGGAGATCTGCCACGCGCTGCACACCGAGGGCTTTTGGGCCGACTTCATCGACCCTTCATCTGGACTCGCGGTAAGTCTGACGTGGAATTAACAAAGGCTGAAAAGACAATAACAGTTGTTTTGCTCAGTATTCAAATCAATGCAGGTTTATTACGTTATAATTAAGATCTTTATAATCAGGGGTTCACACTACGCTATGTTATTGAACTCTCCTGATTTGAAGATTTATACGTTTAAAAGGCAGCTTCATATTGTTATAACTAAATTATTGAACAAATACTGTGAATACACATGAACATTGAGTTTGTGATGAATTCTGAAATCTAATGTTGGCTTAAGGTAAGCTCACATCTATCAGTTAGCTTGGCTTACTTAATTATTGAATCCTAAAATTCATAACCGATAAACCTTGAATAAGGTGCTTGTTAAAATGTGAATCAAGTCAGTGTTATAATAATGTAGCATCTGCTCAAACTGAAGAGCCTGTAAAAGAATACTCTTATTTAAAAGTATACTGTGTATTAGAATATTGTGGGGGGCGGGGTTCGATTGTAATTTAATTTTTAAAAAGTTTTAGATTTATTTCATTTAAAGTGAAATATTTCAGGCTTTTATTTTAATTAAATTTCGATGATGACTCATTGCTCATAAAATCAAAATTTCAGTATCTCGAAATACAGGAAAATTTCATAAGACCTAAAAAATAATTATAATTTTTCAATACATACTTTTTGAAAAAATATAATTCATGCACTCAAGTCGCGACTTCTTTAGCATGAATTACTCCATTATCGCAGCATGGCATGGGCATGATCAGCCTGTGGTACTGCTGAGCCGTTATTAATATCAGCCTTCAGCGCATCTGTATTGTTGAAACTTGTGTTTCACTTTTTAAATTAAATATCGAAAGAAAATTTTTACAATATAAGTTTTAGAGATGTATTGTATATGTTTCAGAGTAACATTTAAAGGCATCCCTCCCCCCCCCTCGGAACAGTTCTTAATATATTTGTTTTAATACTTTTGGTGCTATGAGCTTAGATTTCCTCTCCAATTATAATTTTTAATAACCCAAACTTCTCCGTGTGCAGTTCTTCGGCTGCTACACCAACAACACGCTGTTTGAAACAGACGAACGCTACCGCCACCTGGGTTTCCAGATCGAAGACCTGGGATGCTGCAAAGTGATCCGACACACTCTGTGGGGCACGCACGTGTTCGTAGGAAGCGTCTTCACCAACGCGCCTCCCAACAGCCACATCATGAAGAAGCTGCAAGGGAATTAACGCATCAATCAATCACTCGGTCTCTCAAAATCCAAGAACAACTAGGGGTTTATCAGGTTTTCATGCTCTGTTTTCAGAGTGAACACGATCACATCTTATCAGTCGCACAAATAGATCAGTATTTAATTTTTTTCTCAGATTCAAATTTTCTGTAATCCCTATGGGGTGCTTGCTTGATTTATTTATTTTGGTAAATGAATAATGCAAAGTGTAGGAACTTTGCTGCCTGATTTTTGGATTTGAGGGGAAAAAATAATCTTTGTATCCTTAATGCCTTTTCTTTGATTATGTAGGATTTTTTTCCCCCTAGTACAGCGGTACCTCGGCATACGAATTCAATGTAAGGCACGTTCATACGGTGAAAATATTAGCCAAAATATATTACCAATATTACAAATTTAAAGCACCATAATCATATAGTTTGCATATAAAAACAAAACATTTAGAAAATGCATGTAAAAGTGAAAAAATTATATGAAATAAATAGATCAATCCACACTCCTTATTTTATGATTCCTCTTGACACCGGCTGCTTAAAAACTAAACTAAAAGTGGCTTCCTTTTCTTCTTGATGCCACCCTTGCTAACATTCTTGGGACCCGTGGTGCTACGACTTAACTAAATCTTTCACAAAATGGCAGCCAAAAAAAAAAAAAAAACTATTTTGTTGCAAGGTTTCAGTTTTTAAGGTGGACATTCTCATATGCCGAGTTACCACTTTATTTAGTTATAGGAATATAGTGTATTTTATAGTTTATTCTATATTTAATGAAATAGCCAGTATATACAGTATGGGTGTAATGGTGTACAGAGATCATCACTTGACAAATGATTTTGGGGAGCAAAATCTCTATAGCTAAATATACACATAGATACACACAGAGTCAGCAAAAAATGTATACACACTTCGGGAAAAGAAAAATAGTATAATAATAAAAATGTGTTATATGAATATAATATTAATATTATCATAAAAAAAACATAGCAATAAATTTAGTATTAAAATATTTATACAGGTTTTTTATTTTCCGGAAGTGTCTGTTTGTTTGTTTGTTTGTTTGTTTGTATGTTTTGCCTGACTCTATATATATTTTGTATTTGATTCTATTAAATCAAATATTGATATACAGTTTGTGTTATAGTATTAGTCTACATTAGTCTGCACACTACGAATAATGTCTGTCAGACACAACATCGAGCACTTGCTTTTTCTACAACCAAGATCCTCTTAAATATATAAATGTTCCAGCCATTTTTTCTTGAAAATTTGCTTTGGTTATGTCCATGTCAAGTGTCACATATTATTATTCTGTAGTTAATTCAGAAGGAATAAACTGGTTCTATTTACTTGTTTGGTTTCATTGACATGCTCTTCTCTTTCTTGGGGTTTGTGTGACTTTTCAGTATTCTGCACATTAGTACATCAACTTCCAAAATGTTGCTCACTTCTAAAACAATCTTCCAAACATTCTCATTTTCATGTGTTGACTTGTTTCCTAACCTCCCAACACACACACAGTGTCCAAAAACCTGATTAGCCCCGGGGCCAAGCGAGGTCATCAGTGTTGGGGCTTTTGTCTGAGAGGAGCAGCTGCTTGTGCATTATTAGCATTCATTAACCCCAAATGGTCTCGATAAGCAGATGGACTCCGATCGCTCTAAACTCAGGGATACATTTACTTCGCCTCTAAATGGAGTCTCTACTACTTGACAATCAGCGAAGCAGACCTGAACCGTCTCTGTAAACCTTGCGTTCTGTCCTGGCGACGCCTTCAATTTTGTAAACCGTTCACTTTAATTTTAGGTTATAAGTGTATTTACAAAAGTCCAAATAAAAACTGATAATATTGCTCATGAATTAAGATGCAAAACTGAAGACATTTACGGAAGACTTTAAGCATAGTCTGACATTTGAATGGTGCAATCATTTTAAAGAAGGCTCGGATTGTACCGCTGTCAATGTCCCTATCCTTGAAAAATCGACGGATAACTTTGCGGAAGAGTCGCATCTGTCTGTGGGAACTGTGCACACGATCAGTCACCAATACCACTTGTACATTACAGGGTGTTATTGCCACACCCCCTGTACAGTCCTGGCCTCAACAACATTTCATTTCCACATGTTTGGGTCATTTAAGGAGTTCCTGGGAGGCCAGCATTCCAGATGTGAAGTAGGCAGTCTGGTCAGGGCTTCAGCATACTGAGAAAACTTTCTACCTTGATGGTATCCAAGCACTAATGAAAAACTGGGATAAGTGCATAAGTGTAGCAGGGGATCAATTTGACTTGAACGCCCCTCAACATGGCATGCTAATTGATGCATAGTGTGCTATTTAGTTTGATAAATGCAACTTGACATTAAATCTAGATAAGGAATCAACAAATGTGTCAATAACAAACAGAGAAAGAAGTCGCATTTGCTTTCTTAGTCCATTATTATTTTACTAGCTTCCTATTCCTCTTTAAGACAAAAGAAAACTTTTTTAGGAAATATGTATGTATGTGATTTATTTTTGTTGACATTTTAGCTATAGACATCCTAGAAAGGAATAAGGATTTTCTGCAATTATGGCGTAAGAGCTTTTAATCTTCTTCTTTTAGTAAAACAAAATACCTCCGTGTCTGTCCCTAACGTCTTATACATGCAGATTCATATTTGCTTTGTCTAGCCGAACATTATCTTCACCTTTAAATCGCTGGAGGTTTTTACACTCATAGGGGTTACAAGTTGGAAGGAACGGATTGAGAGTAAAAACAATGTAGGATCCCATGAAAAGGTTGAAAATAACTTGAAGGAGCGCCTAAAATGCTCTGATTGAGATCTTATTCTTCCAGGTTTTGTCCACTTTTGGATGAAGTAGAGACCTATTAACTGGCAATGCCACTCGTCTAATACTCGAGGTATTAGCCAATGGATTTATTGCTGAAAGGCTAGAGAACATGATCATGTAGTTGTTCAGTCGACATGATTTGGATCAGAGCCCAACAACACTGCATAGCCATAATAAAAGGCACCTCTGTTTGTCTGGCATTTAAATAGAAAGTAGACCTGGTTTAAACAGGAAATCAATAATCTTGTGATAGAAGGAATTTATTTATTTATTTGGACTGAAAATTTGACCGTAAAGGATTATGAACAGACCTGCATTGGATATATACTGTACAGTCGTTTTGAGAATTACATAAATATTGGAAATTGAAAAAAGTTGCTGCTTAAGTTTTTATAATAGCAATTTGCATATACTCCAGAATGTTAATGAACTTAATCCCGAAAAAAAACTTTCCACTGCATTTCATTGCTATCATTAAAGGACCTGCTGAGATCATTTCAGTAATCGTCTTGTTAACTCAGGTGAGAATGTTGACGAGCACAAGGTTGGAGATCATTATGTCAGGCTGATTGGGTTAGAATGGAAGCCTCTTTCCAATTGTTTGGAGCATCTGGAAAAAGGCTCGTCCGGAGAATGAAAGGTGACGCGACCATCAGTCCTGTGTCATGCCAACAGTAAAGCATCCTGAGTCCATTCATGTGTGGGGTTGCTTCTCATCCAAGGGAGTGGGCTCACTCACAATGCTGCCCAAAAACACAGCCATGAATAAAGAACGGTACCAAAACACCCTCCAACAGCAACTTCTTCCAACAATCCAACAACAGTTTGGTGAAGAACAAGGCATTTTCCAGCACGATGGAGCACCGTGCCATAAGGCAGAAGTGAGAACTAAGTGGCTCACGGACCAAAACGTTGAAATTTTGGGTCCATGGCCTGGAAACTCCCCAGATCTTAATCCCATTGAGAACTTGTGGTCAATCCTCAAGAGGCGGGTGGACAAACAAAAACCCACTGATTCTGACAAACTCCAAGAAGTGATGATGAAAGAATGGGCTGCTATCAGTCAGGATTTGGCCCAGAAGTTGATTGAGAGCAGCCCAGTCGAATTGCAGCGGTCCTGAAAAAGAAGCACCAACACTGCAAATACTGACTCTCTGCATAAATGTCATGTAATTGTCGATAAAAGCCTTTGGAACATATGAAGTGCTTGTAATTATATTTCAGTACATCACGGAAACAACTGAAACAAAGATCTAAACGCAGTTCAGCAGCAAACTTTGTGAAAACTAATATTTGTGTCATTCTCAAAACTTTTGGCCACGACTGCCGTACTCTAAATCACAGACTTTTTGGTTTTTATAAAACAACTGAGTATAAGCAAATGTTTAATTTCATGTCAAAAATGATCAACACACTGGCTGTAGATTTTTTTTATTATTATAAACTTTTTGAACAGTTGAATATATCATTTCTTGACATAATCTCCTTGCTTTTCAAAACACTTTGTCCATGTCAACATTTCAGCTTTTGTATTCCGTCATAAAAAAAAAAGATGTTTTAGGCTGAGCCACAAATGCACCACTGTCTTCACTTCTTCATCAGAAGTGAATCTTCATCCTCCCGCAAGTCTCCGCTGAGTGTCGACCGCGTAGGCAGAATCATGTCGCCCTTAGATAGCAGTGCTCCGAGTTTAATCCAAAATTTAGGCTTCAGCTCTATGAGAAGCGTCTCACTGTTGATTGTTGAACCTTTTTTTTTTCCTGCTAAAATGTTCCAATACTGTGTCTTGAGAATCCAACGGATTCTTGAGAATCCGTTGATGAATTTTCCAGCTGATTGCTGACTTTTGACCTTTTTTTTCGTTTGGCGATTGAGGACGTCTCCGTTCCATACTCTGCCGTTTACTCTCAGGCTCGTAGTGATGAATCCACGTCTCCTCACAGGAATGATTCTCTTCTCTAACGTTCACACTTGTACGCCAGTGACTGGGGAGACGGTAGCCTTGAACGGAAAGACTAAGGAGTACAAATAAATTTTGGCTCACACTTATTCTCCGTTGATTCACCAGCGGTATAGAGAACCCAGTGCACCAATATAAGCCCGAGATAAGAGTGTAGTTTTGATTGGAACTGACTGCGAACATTGCCTTAAGGAAATAACTCAACTTTATCAGGACCAGAGAGAAATATTGTCTCAAGTATTCCCTGGAATTCCGAAATCTCAAAAACGTCTTCCATGCAGCACCGTTTCAACCTTTCCAAACACTCGGATCCTTTATAAATCTGTGACTAACAGGGTCGGGGTGTGTAAAATCAATTCTGGAGGAAGATCCCCGAGACCGCACGCCTCTTCTAATGCATTCACACTTCTGCCTGAATAATTTAGCACACACAAGAAACAGGAGTCATCCATTTTTAATTGAGGTTAGAGATCTAGGTCAGGCACCCTGCTTGTTAGCCTGCACGAGTGCTGAATAATTCAGAAGTTCAGATAATCTTCAGGGTTCACCTGCAAAAGAATTGATACTTGTTTTATTTTGGGGTTGATAAAAAAATATAAAAATAAATAAATAAAAAAAACAGTAGATTTTTTAATAAAAATATATGTACAGTATTGTGTCAAATTATATTAAAGCTATAAGAGATGCGTGAATATAACTGTGTATATGGGTTCATAATTAGGAAATGCTTAAAGCATAAAATATTTAATGCTTCTGCCTTGCAGGCATTCTCAGATAATATAAAACATATAAACACAGTAGTTAAATTCTCTAAAATCAAATGGTGCATTGATTTTTTTTTTTTTAACACTAGCTCGGACAGTACAGTAGCTCCAGCTGTATTGAAAAGCCTTATATTAAAAGGTTCTCTCTCTCTCTCTCTCTCTCTCTCTCTCTCTCTCTCTCTCTCTCTCTTGCGCATTATTGTGACTATTCTGCACAATCTTTATGTAGCTGAATGGACGGTACTCAGTCAATTCAGCGCCAGGATATGCCGGCATGAACAGGAGAACCTGGTGTCACAGGTCCGCTCCGAACAATGGAACATGGACATAACTCAACTCTGAGGGCTTTCCTGTTTTCGGAGAGCAGCTCGGATTGACTGGCACACTGTGAATCCGGAGTGCCAGCCCCTGTTGTTCTTGGGCAGGTGGATCGTTTTTGTTTCTGCCCTTTATCATAGTTTAACCAGTGATGTGTAAATGCCCCCCAGCCCAGCTAGGAAGGGCTTTCCCATATTCACTGTGAGCCAGATTCCTGAACCCTGCATGTGGACAATATTGTACAAATACCTCCTGATTTATTTCTTCATATTTTGCTTCCAAGAGAATTTTCAGAGGAATGTTTTTTTTTTTCCCAGTGGACTATGAATTACTCTCACTCACTCTCACTCATCATCTA
>JAAGKR010012680.1:0-13000 GCA_011419295.1 Clarias macrocephalus
TCTGTGATAGTTTCATTAACAATAACTGCTTTAGAGGCGAGAGATCTAATATTTAACAGTCCTAGCTTCAGATCAGAGGTGCGGCTGCGCATTCAGTGTGATCTGAGTTTGTGGTGTCTATGTTAATTAAATTACTAAAACAGACTTTCTGAGTCTTTCTAAACTTAGCTCGGGGAACAGACACAGTCTCAATATGATGAACCCTGAGTGACGACTCTATGCAGCTAGCAGACGGTTGGTTTAGCCTGTCTGTCTGCTCCCTGGCCTTGGCTCTGGATTGTCACCGATTAACTAGGCCTGTTCTGAGACTATGTGCTATACTACAAGAAATGAGAGCAGCACCTTCCCGAGTGGGATGGACACCGTCCCGCCCTAACAGGCCAGTTTTGCCCTCAAAGGTCTTCCAGTTGTCTATGAAGCCCACGTTGTTTTCGGAGCACCACCTGGACATCCAGCGGTTCAGCGACCATAACCTGCCGTAAGCTATGTCGCCACGTCTCATTGGGATGGGACCAGAGCAAACTACTTCTTCGGACATCGCCTTCGCTATTTTAAACACCTCTGTAAAGTTACTCTTGCTAACTCAATGTCTCAGCTATGTGTTAGAAAGACACAACTTTATTGCAACAGTGAAAGAAATATGCAGAATTATTCTTTAAAAAATGTAAAATAACAAAAACTACAATACTCAATGCAATTTAAGAAAAATGCTAATTTATTTATTTATTTATTTTTAATGTAAGACAATAGCAACATGAACTTTAAGGCCTTTAATATAATTTGCGCTTTTGCAGGATTCCCAGAAATCCTGAATTCCACGAGGGCTCTGGGTGAATCCCCACTGCTGATTTAAAAAATAAAAGGAAAATGAAATACAGATGAAGAGGATTTAAAAGCTCCTGATGCTGAACACATCACAGGACAGAGAGCAGGTAAGAGTTAATGTGTTTGTATTTTATGCGGCACTAATAATCAGATCAAAATAAATAGCTTTTATGCTTTATATTTTATTAAAAGAAGGCTCTAGTTTCATGTTTTATAAAAGCTGTAGCCCTGATATATGCAACCCTGATTAGTGCAAGCTCGCGCCTTTTTTTTTTTTTTTGTAAATCAAATTAAAACAATGTGTAACATATTAACTACAGTTACACTTTCAACTCATTATATATGCCTTTTTTCTTTTCTCCAGTTGTCCACTGTGATGTTCTGGTGCTTGTAAATGGCAGGAGGTGGGTTACAGTAATGGGACTTGCTAGTTATTTCTAAACCCTTTTTATAAAGATTTATACAACAAAAGAAAAATACAGAACTTTACTCAATAAGTTCAGTTATTATTCTGAAATATTGTATAATCATACAGAATTGCATAAGTTAATATACAGTCTAAACACTGGATGTGTTGCTGTTATTGTGAGTATGTTAGCTGACATCCATGAAGAAATAATAAAAATAATAGAAACTCATATTCGTTCCACAACCCCAAAAAATAAATATCCAAAAATAATTCATACAAAATTAAAACAAATTAAGCTGCACTTTACCTTTGAAAAAACAGCATGCATTGTGTGTGTGTGTGTGCGTGTGTGTGTGCGTGTGTGTGTGCGTGCGTGTGTGTCTGCGCGTGTGTGTGCGCGTGTGTGTGCGTGTGTGTGTGTGTGTGTGTGTGCATGAGTGCGTGTGTGTGTGTGCATGAGTGCGTGTGTGTGTGTGCATGAGTGCGTGTGTGTGTGGACCCCTTCAAATAGTTTGACAATTCTGCGAGGATTCTGTGGGGTAATGGGACAGAGTGCAAGTGTTCCAGTATCTTTAATAAATAGTTATTCATTAACTGTCCACTGAGAGCATCAAACAGGAACAAGACAATATATATGCGATCGATTCTGCATAAAGCCATACAGCAACCCAAAGTAAATAAAATATCCAATTCAATAAAAATAGATGCATAGAATGGAATATCTTGATGCTTGATTCAGTAGGAGTTGGTCCTTCCAGCATGGATCACTGACCTCTGTGTTGGATGATGATTTGATAGTTGTTGCGGATGGACCTGCATTTGGATAAACATGGGATCATAACACGAGACTGGAGGTTTAGTATATAGAATAAACACAGCCGAGGTACGACTCAAACCCTCAAACCCTGGAAGTGTGAAGTGACAATGCGAACCACTAAGCAGTCATGCAACCACATCAATTAACTGTTGCAGTGAAGAGAAAGAGACAGAAACACATGAGGCAGCTGCGACCTAAAGACATATATACCCCCTTCGTGTGTTACCATGGTAACATACAGTAAGCACCTCAGCTACATGTTGCAGCTGCCGTGGAAATTTCGCACTTTAAATATTTATGTTTATTGCATGACTTAAGTATAACTCGTCAATAAATTTTTTCATGACTACATTACAAGATAGAAGAGGAATTATTATTGTGCAGTTTCTTTACAGATTACTGGACTATATAATAGTAAGGATTTATTGATTAAATAAAATTTACAATGAGTGTGTCATATTAATGTGCCATAAGTAATATGTGTGTTGTATTAATATGTTTAATACTGACAATAGGTATATGAATGGAATATGTTGCATGTGCTGCCTTTCAACACATAAAGGTGTTACATGTATGACACTCAGATCTTTATTATGAATCTCTAAACCTATATCAATAAAAAAGAGGTTTTGTCTGTAGATTGGTCAGAACTTTGAATGATATTGTCAGGAATGTCCACTACTGATGACCCTGTGCTCGCGCCGCCCCTGGGGTTCGAGGACTTTGTGCTAGCACCACCTTCCGGTTGCGAGGACCCTGTGTTTGCTCCTCCTCCTGGCTTTGAGGACCCTGTTTCTGCCCCGCCCTGTTTCTGGCCCGGATGGGAGACATCCTGTTTGTTCCACAGCCTCCCTGTCGGGAAGTCTGACAAAGAACTGTGGGGGGTTGTTCTATACCTCCGATGGCGCTCTGGAGTTCTCCTCTGCCTAACCCCTCTGCCCCTGCTGATCATTCTGATTCACACACATTTTGTTACATTTCATACACATTTTTATCATTTTCTTTTCATTGTGTATAGCTGCATTGCAACAATGACCATTGTTAAAAGCACTATACAAATACAATTTTATTGAATTGAACAGCATTCTGTCAGAATTATTTTTTAATATTTCCACGTGTGGATTCTGTGTTCTGGCCATGTGTGAGGTTATTACCTACATGCTATGCCTTGTCATTTCGCTCCAAAAAAATAAACCACAAAAAAATATACATGCAAACATAATCGGTTGTGTGAACTGGACATACTACCTACGATTTGAGTCAAATGTAGCACTTGTCCTTGTTTTGGCCAAATCTCTAGAATACAATTTCCTTTCTAAAAATTACAGTCTATTGTCATAAGAAAATCCTGTCTTCTATCATGCTGATCGATTTATCAGTCAGCATCTCTTCACTTTCTACGAACGTGTACCCAAACAAATTCATGGTGGGGCCGCAAACTTTCTGAACCATCTTCACAAGTTTTAATGGCATACTGAACCTCCATTTCTCCACCTGCGCTGATGAGTTTCGTTTGGTGGAGTACATTCTATTAGCTTTATCAGATGCTTGCGTATTCCTCGAGATCCACTCCTTCACTTGGTCAGTGAACGGGATGCCGGTGAACCGGTGCATCTCAGCTGCTTTGAGCATAGGAAACATGGCGATGTCCTCGTAACGCACTAGCATGTATCGTCCACGCAACCACGGGGGCTGTTTGAGACCAACTTCAGCTGACATGCGGATGTTCTCACAGTTCCCTTTAAGGTTCCTTACTTCCTTGTCATTCTCAGGAATGTCCTCGTCCGTGGTCAACCCTTTCCAGTGCTCATATTTTTTCGCGAAAGCCATCATGCGTGACGCTAATATGGCTCGTGGATCGCGGACCAGCTGGATAACCTTCAAATCCAGTCGTGGATCTTCTGTTAATGGTTGTAGCGTCTCTAGTTGGCGTATTCGTACAGACTTTATGGCGTGATTTTCTTTCTTCAGGCAGACCTGGGATGCTAGTGTGAGGTTCAGTGGACCACATCGCCGGTTACGGCAATGGTAGGGCTCATAACTCTTCTTCGCAAACGGTGTGCAGACTGGATAGCTGCACAATGACTGGCTGAATTCACGGCCGAATAGTCTTGTTGTTACATGATTCTTTGGTGGAGGATTGATGAAGCTCTCCAGCATGGAAAAGTTGCATAAGAAGAGCTGATGGAGAACATCACGATAAGGCTGTGTCAAAACATTCTTTTTAAAAAAGTTGGTTCCTCTACTAACCAGAGTTAGCATTTGCTGCACATGCCAAAGAGGCTCAAACAGGTAGAACATATTCTTGTTGTGCTGGTTAAAAATCTTGCCCACAAATGAAGAGCCAGTACGTGTTGTTGCAAATATAAGGATGTGTTTCCCACCTTCACTGGGCTTGCTGATGTTCTCCAAACTCCAAACTTTTACTTTCACATAGGATGAGAAGTTATGCTCAGGCAGGACCGGGACAGTGGAGGTATTTTGTTGAACAGAATATGTTCTGTTAGTCTGGATTGGACTCTGAAGTATTTGCTTGAGAGAAAGCTTCTCCAAGGACCTTACAACAGAAAAATCACAAGTCAGCATGCAGGAGACGCTACTTCTATCAACAACAACCTTAACACTAACCAGTGGCGGCCGGTCAATACGGGGCGCAGAGGCGCCGCCCCCCTTTAACATGTAATTATTTAATATAATAATTATGTATTTTAATAATGAAATAAAGTCATTCAGTCACAATATTCCACTGTATTTCTTAATATACAGTACAGAGCAAAAGTTTGGACACCCCTTCTCATTCAGCGCGTTTTCTTTCTTGTGTTCTTTCTTGTGTTCTTTAGCCCAAACGCGTCTCTTCTGCTTGTTGCCTGTCCTTAGCAGTGGTTTCCTAGCAGATCTTCTACCATGAAGGCCTGATTCACACAGTCTCCTCTTAACAGTTGTTCTAGAGACGTGTCTGCTGCTAGAACTCTGTGTGCCATTGACCTGCTCTCTGATCTGAGCTGCTGTTAACCTGCGATTTCTGAGGCTGGTGACTCGGATGAACTTATCCTCCGCAGCAGAGGCGACTCTCGGTCTTCCTTTCCTGGGCCGGTCCGCATGTCAGACAGTTTCTTTGTAGTGCTTGATGGTTTTTGTGACTGCACTCGGGGACACTTTCAAAGTTTTCCCAATTTTTCTCACAGTCTGACATTCATTTCTTAAAGTAATGATGCCACTCGTTTTTCTTCACTTAGCTGCTTTTTTCTTGCCATCATACAAATTCAACCTCTTTGAATGAGAAGGGGTGTCCAAACTTTTGGTCTGTACTGTAATTTATTTAGAATAAAAATCTAAACTGTATTATGTTCATTTGTGTTCGTGTACGCGGTGCGCCGGACAAACAAGTGTCTATGTAGCACGTACATTTTTGAAAAGCATGTGACTTCAGGCTGAGCTCTGATTGGATCTTTTCCAATCAACTTTTCAAAGTATGTAAATAATTTTTTTTTACATTATTTTCCTTTGTACTCAACATGCATGATGTCAGTCAAACGTGAAAAAAATGACCAAGCGTGCTCATGGCAGACCCATTTAACCATGACCAAAATGATGATAAACACAAGAGAAAGTGAAAATAGTTGTGTGGACTAAATATTTCAGCAATGCAGCTCAACTGCGGCAACGCTATAATAAAATTATTATTTATATATCCCATTTTTAACTGTGGTCATTGCCACAAAGCAGTTTTACAGAATCAGAAGACAGTTCAGAAAATCAGTTTAAAATATGTAAGAAAATATGTACAGATTAAATTGTCAGATTGTCTCTGATGAGCGAGCAAAGGGCAACAGTGACAAGGAAAAACTCCCTGAGATGGCAGTAAGACCTTGAGACTAACCCGACTCAACAGGGAACCATCCTCATTTTGGGATATCAGATAGACGGCATTGTTTTGCAGCCATACTGAGTGTCAGGCCGCCGAAAGTTCAGTACAACAGCAGAAATCTACAAGTTATGAGAATCCACTTTCATTATTGGAAGCTCAGATTCAAAACTGTTTGTAAAATGTAACTGTCCCCCGTCACCACACACATTCCAAGCAGACCAGGAAAGGTAGATAAAGACACAGAGGGAAGAAATGTGAAAATGTCAGAAGATAAAGAAGTGGAAAGGAATGTGAGAGATGAAAATCAGGGTGCAACTGAATCAGAGGGTGAGACCGAAAAAACAAGATCAATAATTAATACATGCAAAAAAGTCTTGTTTTTGCTACATAGTACTGGTAACCAGTAGATGTCGCATGCTAACGGTCTGTCGGTAGCCAGCTAGTGGTCAGTTCCACTAAATGTAGATGGATATGTGTTGGCAGAGCAAAATAGCTGATTAATTAAACAAAAGCATAATTTTTGTACTGTTGTACAAAAGCAATACAGTGCTGCAGGTTAAGCTGTTGTACTGAATATCAGCACTGCTGCATATCTGACTGCTCGCTCGTCTTCATGAAAAATTATATCCCTCCATTTTTGTTGAGCCCTGAATAATCCCAGTACAATCTGTACACAACCAGACTCCTGTCCTTCATTCCACTGTAGGCACCTTTCTGACAAGCATTCTAAAAAAAAACAAAAGAAGTGCTCTTCCTATACTTTATTGTTTTATTTGATTAGAGCAGATGATCTGTTGATTCTGACAAATATATTTTATTGACCTTTGGCTTCTCAGATCTGGTCCAAAATTTAAGTCGTCTCCAAATTTTAATGGCTAAAATCTTTTCAGAGAAGCAGATCAGAACACTTAGATACTCGCTTAGACAGGAAGCGTGGAGGCTTTAGGAGGTTCGAGATGATGATGCTTACTTGGAGATGATGTTGTTCTCCTTCTCAATGATGACTACAGTCACTATGAACACCAAGGACACTGTGTACTTAATCTTCATTATTGATTGTGATTAAATTCAGTTTATGGATCCAACCTCCAGCTCGAACACACCCTGCCTAATTCTGAAACACAGCACACACACAGACACACAGAGACCAAACACACACATTGCTTGTTAGACAAGTGCGACAAACACAAAGCCACCTGTTCTTCCTGTTGTGATTTTTAAATTAAATATAATGACTGTGTGGAGGGGGGGGGGGGGGGTGTTGGTGAGACATGAAGAATTCAGTGCAGGATGTAAAGGTCAGTGATGGAGGTCAGCTGGCAGAGCAGAGTATTTCAGCATGTTGGCTGTAAGCCCGCCATCACAACGCTCCCCCTCAGCTCTGAGCTCCTGGTTGACATGGTGTAGAGAACATAATGTCAGGGAAGACAATCGTCAGTCTCTTGCTGGGCCCTACATCGATGGCGCACTGTGAACCTGTAGTTATGTATGGAGAGAAATCGTTGGGTTATGGGTGCCTTTAGCCCTCACTATCCATTGCAGAGGAGTTTGGTGAGTCATCAGGGTGAAGAGGTGGCTGGCGTGATAGTACTTAAGCTACTGAGTTTTCTGCTCATATATGTACTGGATGTTCTTCACCACTGAACTTTTGGAATAGCACTTCACCCAGGCCTGTGTCTGTTGCATCAATGTGGACCAAGAACGGGTGAATGAAGTACAGGTTTCATAGGACTGGGGAGTTGGTGTGGCAGGTCTTCAGCTAAAGGCTGTTCCACTGTTCCTACCACTGCACATCTTCAGGTTGGCCCTTCCTGGTAAAGTTGGAGGAAGGCTGCCACAGAGGAGAGGTTATGGCATCTGTAATATCCCACTAACCCGAAACAGGTGTGTACCTGTTTCTTTGTTGTGGGGCATGGGTGGGTGCGGACAGCGTCTATCATTTTTTGTCTGTGTTTAATTCTGTACCCCAGGTACTGTGCCCTGGTAAGCCCCAGATGACAGTTTCCTGTGGTTCACTGTTAGTCCCACTCACCTTCAGGACTGTATCAGGGTAGGTGGCAGTAATGATGGTGATGCTGCAGGACAATGTTGAAGAGCGGCAGGGACATTTCCGGAGCCCCGTTCAAGTTCAAGTCAAACATAAGCTGTTGTTATTTCCAGTGATTATCAAACCAGTTCACAGGCACCTTTAATGGTTAAAAGTAGAGCTGAATTATTTTACTACAGTATTTAAAAGTATTTAAATATACTGCAGTAATTATGCTCTTAATAAAATACCACCAAGGGAAACATTTTAATCAATTATAAAACAAACATTTAAAGTATGTACGCCATCAAAAACACAAAAGTAGTTTGTAGTGACCTACTTGTTGCTCACAGTAGAGATAAACACATTTAACTGTATCATTTCATAAAATATATTATGCTAGATTTTCTTTCCTTGATTTAGAATATTAAAGCCAAAAGATCTGTCAAAATAAATGAACCATTGAGCTCTTTTGGGACATTTCTGGGACATTTTTGGTAGCTGTTAAAAATTCTGTATCAATTTATGTGTTTCCTCATTAATATATGATGACTAAGATATTACTATACAATTTTACTCGCACTTATCGTTTTTACCGCCTTTTATCCTGTATCCCAGGAGACTTAGGGCACAAAGCAGGGTCCACGCTGGCAATTTGGGAACGGCAATTAACCTAAATTTGCATGTCTTTGGACTGCTGGAGGAAACCAGTGCACCCCAAGGAAAGCCACCAAGCACGGGGAGAACAAAGTCCACGCACACAGAGACGGAATCGAACCTGGCCGGGTCTCGAACCTGGACCCTGCATTGGTTATGATTATTATGTGTGTGTTTGATGGTAAGAGTGGCATTAGGGGCGTCAAAACAACATACTATGAGACGGGAACAGTTTGAATGAGTTTGTTATAGCCAATCCACCCGTGTGGTTTTACACTGTACAGTGGGAGAAAATCAGAGAAGCCAAATCAGAATGAGTTCAGGATGCAAAACAGAATAAAATAATTCACGCTCAGAATCAAATCTTGTACCATGGTGGTACCATAAATCCCCTATTGGAGCATGATGGCTAATAATTATAAAACTTGGTTTAATTTAATGAACAACTCTTTTAAATGGAAAGGCTACTGGAGCAAAAGTTGGGTCCTCAAGTCAAACGCCTCGGATTGGAGAAAGGTTTGTAGGAATAGGAATCGATGTACGTGATACATTAATTAAACTGAAGGTCTTAATGTCACCACTGAATCGTGATCTATGTATTGTAAAACTTTTCATTTATGCCCAATATAAAGACACACTACAGTTGATTATTTCACACATTTTACAGCTTTAAACATACATTACGCTAAATGGCCAACCTAACACACACATACACGCGTGTAAGCTCAGGTCAGATATCAGTAAATGTTTAATGCATTCCAAACAAATCTTCATCACAACACTGGTCATTACAATTAAATTATTATTAATATTCATTATTTAATGACAATTTTATTACTTCAACAATTTTATTACACGGACTTCAGATAAATAGTGACTATATTGAGGGTAAAATAATATTTGATTAATGTATAATTTAATATAATAGTGTGTTTTTGTCTTTAACACTATTGTCCTAGATCAGCTTCTTTATTTTTTATAATGTTGGTTATTTAAACGTAAACTATATGAAAGGCTACAAACGGAGATATACTGTACGTACCTGACAGTATCTCGTCCTGGGACAGAAGGACTTATTCTCTCACAGGCTTTACATAACCAGCTTAGTACAACTTTTTTAAAAAGACATTCCTGTGCAAATAAAGGTATGATGGTAGGTCCTCGTCACACCAGCTAAACGAGTTCCTCAAAATTTGATGACAGAAACCTATTCTGACCAAATACAACCCAGATAGTATCAAAAGAACATCTACAGTCGGTATGAAAAAACATCCCCCTTTTAAATGACTAGATTTTGTTGCTTTTCAGTGTGAAATGAAGACGCTGGAGATAAATGGGGCATAAATCAGAGCCCAGACTTAAACCCCACTGAAAATCTGTGGAATGACTTGAAGACTGCAGTCCACAAAACGGTCACCATCAACTTTAACTCAACTTACATCTTTCATGGCATTTAGAAATGAGATGTTAAATGCAGCTAAACAAAAACTGTGTCTGTCTTTATTCCAGGCTGAGAAGCAACAAAATATGATTATTTCCATTTCAAGTGAACATGTACAGTAGTAACAAATAGTGTTTACGACAGCAAACTAGTGCGTGTGCGCGTGTGTGTTCTCGTGTGCGCGCGTGTGTGTGCGCGTGCGTGTGTGTGTGCGCGCGTGCGTGTGTGTGCGCGTGTGTGTGTGTGTGCGCGCGTGCGTGTGTGTGCGCGTGTGTGTGTGTGCGCGCGTGCGTGTGTGTGCGCGTGTGTGTTCTCGTGTGCGCGCGTGTGTGGGCGCGTGTGTGTGTGTGAGGAGAATGTGGCTCTGGTGCTCACGAGTGATATTGCAGCACAGTGGCAGTGATGATGTGTAGTTGAGTCACAGTTTATTCAAATCAACCTGGACACCTTCTGGCTCAGTGATTTTTGTTTAGTGATTTATTTTCTATATTCTAATCTCCAATTAAGCGCCTCAGATTGGAGCCATTATGAAGACTTTACAGAGTATAAGTATCAGACTCATCTCAATATCAACTGTTCAAAGATTATTGTATATTTAGATGCATTTAGCTTTGATTTACAGTGTAGTAAGAAGTGGAAAGACCACGGAATGAGAAAGGAAACTCCTTTACCTCCCCTACCTCGACTGCCTACACCTTTCCTCCGCCCCCTGTCTCATTTACACACACATTTACAAGCACACGTATTCCGCTGCGCTCCTACTGATCTTCATGCCTCTTCTGTCCAAACTTTTGCCTGGTAGTGTACCAGAGCTGTTTCTGTTAGTACTAGTACACATACCTGTGGAGAGACATTACTGAACCGATGAAGAAAGATCTCAGTGTTCATATATCATACGGATGGGTTGGTGTGTTTGAGTATTTCAGAAACTGTAGCCTCAGATTTCTGTTCCTGACTTTCAGTGATGCTTTTCAGCTCAACGCAGTTGTAATAAACCTCTTGTAAAACTTCTTTAAATAAAATAAAAAACTACAAAACTTTCCTCCCACAGCGGTTCATTTGTCTCCATCTAACTCGTCTTCCATTGTCACTCCAACCTCCTGCATGTCCTCCCTCACCACATCCATTGACCTCCTCTCGGGTCTTCCTCTTCTCCTCCTGCCTGGCAGCTCCATTACTACTAACCTTCTTCCTGATACGCCCCTCGTCCCTCCTCTGCACACGTCCAATCCATCTTAATCTGGCCTCTCGAACTTTGTCCCCAAACCATCCTACCTGCACTGACTCTCTAATAGACTCTCATTCCTAATGGCTCGTCCTGTAAACGTCCATGTCGTTCTTCACAGTTCACTGCTGCTGCTCTTCTCCACCCAGTCCACCCTGCCTGCACTCTCATCTTCACTTCTCTACCAAACTCCTTGCCTTGGACGGTTGACTCTCAGTCTGCTAATAGCAGATCCCTGGTGTACTCCCAGCTCCACCCTGAACCAGCACCCCGCACCACTGTAACACTGTCCTCGTACATATCCTGAGAAAACTACGGAACAAATTTAAGATCTTTTATCCCATGTTTACTGTAAGTTATGTAGAATTTGTTTTTGAAATAACAAATATACAACACGTGTTGCTTTTTTAAAGTATTTTATTATGTTCTTTGATAGTCACTGTGATTTTATTTAGATTAAGGGAAAAAATAGTCTGATTTGATTTAAGTTCAAATGTTTTTTTTTATTGTTGTTGTTTCAGAAGCATGAACAAGTTAATTAGATTAAAGTGATTGTAAACAGGAATGTGTGCATTTTCCTCAGAATGTAATCTCATGGCTCGCCCAGTTAATGGCTGCTTTGATTCTGATAAACAATAAATAAATAGAGAGAGAGAGAAAATATTAATTACAATTAAAAAAATTATAAATGTTTTTGAACATGTTGACATGACAAGAAACTCATCACCTACCTCTCAACATTCATCTCAGACTCACACAGATTCACTAAAACTTGCAGGTGTGAATGAGTGACGACAAACTGCACATAGAGAGAGACAGAGAGAGAGACAGAGAGAGAGAGACAGAGAGAGAGAGAGACAGAGAGAGAGACAGAGAGAGAGAGACAGAGAGAGAGAGAGAGAGAGACACAGAGAGAGAGAGAGAGAGAGAGACAGAGAGAGAGAGAGAGAGACAGAGACAGAGAGAGACAGAGAGAGAGAGAGAGAGACAGAGAGAGAGAGGGAGAGAGAGAGACAGAGAAAGACAGAGACAGAGAGAGAGAGACAGAGAGAGAGACAGAGAGAGAGAGAGACAGACAGAGAGAGACAGAGAAAGACAGAGACAGAGAGAGAGAGAGAGAGATAGAGAGAGAGAGAGACAGAGAGAGAGAGACAGAGAGAGAGAGAGATAGAGAGAGAGAGAGACAGAGAGAGAGAGACAGAGAGAGAGAGAGAGAGAGAGAGAGAGAGAGAGAGACAGAGACATTACGTTGGCATAATTTAACTGTAAGATTCGGCCCAGGGGAGAACACAAGCACATAAGAGCTACTTTTTTATTAAAACATTCAAAATAATACATACAAACCATAATTGACTATCCAAGGCAAAAGCATAATGGAAAGTTAGTGACCAAGAAAATATTCAGCAAAGCAAGAGAAATCAGTAGGCTTACAAGAGCGTATACTACAGAGCTCTACTTATACTTCAGTGTTAAATGAGATCGGGTGAGCGTAATGAGAACTCCGGTGATCCAGAGCACACATGCTGGGAATCCTAGTCTGTTTCTGTCCTGCCTTTGATGTGCCACTACAGGTGGTCTGACAGAGCCTCACCGAGCAGCTACCTGTGGTGGGATGGGGCTAAGCGACAGGGACGATGGAGTTCCAAGTTGTATGTTACATTGCTGATTCTTTGCCAAAGCTAATGTCTTGGCATTTTACAGGAACAAAGGCGGGGGGGGGGGGGGGGGGGGG
>JAAGKR010012681.1:3399-15854 GCA_011419295.1 Clarias macrocephalus
TATATATTATTATTATTATTATTATTATTATTATTATAAATAATACAAATGCAAAATAGATTTAATGGCTAATCCAAGAAGTTTTAGAAGAGTGAAAGACTCACCAACTTACAATTATCATAAAAAGTTAGAACCTCTGGTAAGGAAAGCCAAATCCCTTTTATTTTGTAAAGCACTTTGGATTAAAGGATCTGTCAAATAAATAAACGTTAAAAGGATTTTAAATTCACGCCTTTGATTCAATCTACGACAAATATCTTCCACTTAATTTTAACAATAACTGTAATAATAATAATAACAACAATAATAATAATAATAATAATAATAATAATAATAATAATAATAATAATAATAATAATAATAATAATAAACACTCCTAAACTCCTAAAAAGGCCAAAACATACATTTTCTAGTCACCTACAGTAGGTGGAGTAACGTAATTGTGCAGGATGATAAACGCTGGACATTGGGAATATATTAGAAATGTCATTTATTATTAAGATGGCTAAAATCACACACGCTTACTTATTTTAAACACCTTATTGTATACAAAGTTCTTACTATTGATATAGAAACACATATACAGTACAGTTTAATGTCCATTACATTGCGAACAGTAGCACATACAACTGAACGCTAATATACTAATGGACAAAACACAGTACAGTGTATAGTATAGTAGATGACTTTTATAATTTTTTTTAGGTTATACTGTACATAAAATAGAAAAAAACGTGATTGCCAAAGAAGCTACTTATTTTATATCTGATTTATATGTTATACTGTCTCACTTCAAACAATAATAATAAAAGAAATGTAATAATTCATATTTCTTTATAAGTATTGATACAAAAATTGGTGTAAGCTTGTAGAAGCATATGACCTGTAAAAATAGTTGCTTAAGTTAAAGCATTCTGTGCAAAATTAAGCATTTTTAAAAGGAACAAATCTGTAGTGTCTGTAACCATGTCACATTCATGTTGCAATATCTTCACAAATTAGCATTTTGGAATAATACACTTGTTCAGGTTTACGTCTTTTCATATGAAATCTACCGTAAGTTTCATCTGAATGACATTTAGGATCATTGAAAGCTTTGAATTCACAAGTTTACAGTATATACAGTAAAGGCCAAGAAATTGTGTTTCTTTTTATCTGATAAAAATATAAATGTGTATGCATATTTACCAAAAATTAAGCATGGATCAGGAGCTAAGAAGCATTATGTATTATGAAAAACTGTGTTATATTATTCCATCTGAAAATTTACTTTTTCGTCTACTTTTTAGCACCGATACCATGTTCTGCCACCCTCATTTCTTCATGTTCTGCTTCCAGAAAATAAAACTTTCTTGTAAATCTTGAGAAATAGTTTTCCAGGCCTCCTGAATGACTTTTTTTTTTGGCTCTCATTCTCAATCCAGTCCCTGTACCTGACCCGTTTCATAGGAATATTTTTGTTTTTTAAGCCACACATGTGTGCTGTGAAACATTCAAGCAGGAAACCATATCTAACTTAAGGCATGCGCCAGTGAGAAACAGGTGTAGATGATGGCAGATGATCAGGCCAGTGATTAGTATATTGGTGATGCTGAATGCTGCATACTGGAACAGATGAGAGGGGAAATGAGGCCGCTGCTGAGGTTAAGGTACTTCAGCACTGTTATTTCAGCGTAAAAATAATAACTGATCAGAGTAGAAATAATCTTAATATCTATTGGTGCAGGTGTTTCTTTACATTGAGCAAGTAGCTTATTAGTAGCTTATTTTAAAGTAGATTATTAAATCCGGCACATAACTGTTCATAACATCACTTTTTTGATTTCACTGCAGGTTAAACTTCAGGCATATATCTCAGTACTGCAAAAGTTTCATTAAATTCTGTCCAGCTGTCGTGGCCATAGTTTGCCGCATGCACAGTACGCTGTTAAAATTTGCGGTTTCTAATCTGACACATACTGTAACTGCGCATAATTTCACATCTACTTAATGTTTTCATTTCATTTGTGGTTCAGGGTTAAATTAAGTACTGTGCTGCCAAAGTTTTAATAAATTCTGTCCAGCCAGTTTCGTTTGATGCTATGACCAAATCTGACTGGACAGACATACAGACATACAGACAGACAGACATTTTCTTAGACTGGTTTCAAGTCATCCAATGTATGAAACATGAATATATCTTTGAAAGAGTGACTTCTGACCAACGTTCATACAAAATCTTTCATTTATATAGATGCAAAAGAACAAGGATGTTATATCTCTGTCTAATCTCCACAATCATTTAAAAAATATTGAATTTCTATTTCAGGGTGAATGTGGACCTTCATGTTAAATGTCCACACAAATAAAAAGTAAACCAACATTAAAGCAATATATAAGCACGTAATATATTAAGAATCCATGCATTGATTTATTCTATTTATAATGGTAGTGTGACTCAGAGAAAAAGGAGCTCGTATACTGTGAAATCATCACTGCACACTGGATATTACTGAAGCATAAATCTGGGTGATGTATGAGCAAAACTCCATCAGCCATTTTCAACTCATGAAAAATTCGGAATTCATCCATTCGGGGCCCAAGTGCCGGCTGGCAGGAGATGAGTAATGAAAAAGAAGTGTGCATGTTCAGAATGAACAGAGTTCACTGGTCTGAAAGAGACGGTTGGGCTGTACTGCATGTGTCCTCTCGCCATATTCATGAAAAATAAACAAGCTCGACTCACTTTCCGGCCCTAACTTCCAGAACCGTGAAGCTAGAACCTCTGAGTGGAACAACCTGGAAATATTCACACCGAACCCCCAAAGGCGACGAGGCGTTTGGCTGATAAATGACCCGGTAGCATCAGCTGGGTCCAAATCATATTCTCTTTTTCCTCCCTGACTAAGCTGCATGCATGTGGGGGGGGAAAAAAATTACCTTGACTTTGCGTACACACAATTGGAGAGAGACGGTCCCAAGCCAAATCACAGATAATGATGTTTTCTTGTAAGTGTATTCTTCTTCCCCGGGAGCCCGGTGGGGATGCAGCGCAGGAGATCTGGGGCCTCGTGCGAAATCTCCACTGCATACAGAGAAGTGTCGGATGCGCTCAGCATAGCATCGAGATGAATGATCAGATAGAGGGAATTACAGTAGGGAAGCCAGCGACGGAGGTGGAATCAATCTTCGGATCGCTTCGTCCTCACCACCGAGGCCTCGGGCTCCTCCGTGCTTTACTCAAGTCACACACTGATCGAGTGATTCCTCTCTTCTTCTTTTTTTTTTTTTTTTTTTTCTCCTTCAAACTCAAGCAGACCTCATTTCACAAGTGACCTTTCGCTCATTTTCAAATTATTTCACGCCAAAAACGAAGCAAAGAGTTTCTCTGATAAAGACTTATTATGACCCCTCCGGGCCGTGGACTGACTCACCACTGCTTAAGAGATAAAAGGATTTAGAAACATGGCAAAAAGATAAAAACAGACCACTTAACAAGGACATTTCTTCATAACTGGAAGATATACTGTACATGTACTGTATGGCACACACACACACACACACACACACACACACACCATCAAAAGTTTGGACACAAGTTTGGATTTATTTTCTACATTCTAGCATATTGTATTTTATACTTAAAATATATTTTACATGCTGGATTTTTTCCAAAACTATGGAATACCACATATGAAATAAATTAATTAAGTAACAACAACATCAACAACAGGAGTTTGTTTTCAACTCAATCATTGCAAGGTGCCCAGGTCCTGTGGCTACAAATACAGTACCAGCCCAGATCATCACCCCTCCACCACCGTGCTTGACAGTGGGTATAAGAAGTTTTTCGATTAAATGCTGTTTGGCACTGGGCATCAATGCCGAACAACTTCGCCGGTCCTTTAGTCTCATCTGTCTATAGAACATTGTTCCAGAAGCCACGTGGTTTGTTCAGATGCAGTTTTGTAAACCTCAGTCATGCTTCCGTGTTCTTTTTAGCCAGGTTTTTCATGTCTTCTTCAAACGCTTCAAAGCAAACCATACTTTTTCAGTCTTCTTCTAATTGTGCAGTCATGGACTTTTTTGATGTGTAGCAACAATTGCTTATGTACTGTAGTTTCCTCTTGGCATTGTGTTAACACACACCATCCTCCAGACCAACAAACTGCCAAAACATTTGCTTTTATAGAAGGTCTGCACACATGCTGATGATGAAATTAATCAAGAGCTGACTGTGGGAGGAAACTGGAGAACCCAGAGGAAACTCGCCAAACACGGGGAGAACATGCAAACTTCATGTACACTGATTAATCGAACCCAGGCCGAGGAGGTGTAAGGCAATGCGAACCACTAAGCCACCAAGCTGCCCATAGTTCTAGCTAATATTTTTTTAATTGCAAACCAGTATAAAAATATATTTAATGCTCCTTGCATACAGTATATACAGTATTCAACCCCTTCACACCAGTACTTAAATACAGGACTAAATAGAACCACCTTTTTGCTTTAAATCTTTTGAGGTAAGTTCCTTAGAGCTTTTAAAAAATATTTCCTTACAGATTTGTTCAAGGTTCTTCGGATTCATTGGATGTTTTATTTGACTGTGACTGTCTAAACCGTGCCATGGATTTTAAGCGAGATCTAAAGCTGTGCTTCACCTTGGCCAGTATAGAACATTCATGGATAAAAAGCCCATCTCTAGACATCCTGACACTGGCAGAACCATATTTCACTGTAGGAATGGTGTTAATAACGGTGAGTCTCATGTTAAACATTTCTAGTTGTTTATTAAGGGTGGTGTAGATGTAAATGCACAGCATGTGTTCTTGTGATCTTGTGACCTCTCAGTCAAGTTGCTATACGTTGTGCTTTTTGTAAAACCTAGTGACAAACTTTTTACAAAGCAAAAAAACTTTTTCCTCTGTATTTGCATCTGATTAGAATACTTCTCGTTCCCAAAAAAAAAAACGTGGGTGTATTCGGTTACATAGCAAACACGTACTCAAAGTAGCCACGTAACGACTTCGAGCTCAGCTGTATGCTGTCTGTTATAAAGCGGAAAAAAAAATTAAAAGGAATGTTTATTTGAGCAGCGCATATACGTTTGCCCAATTGTACTGTATGCTGCTGAACGTGCAGACCCACCGAGTTCTCAGTGGGAATTTGTTCATTAGAGCACATCCAAATGTGCTACTAGGCTCACTTTTCCCCCCCTGCCTCCTTTTATTGTGAACTTAGGGTGTATTGGAGACAGAGATCAAAGCTCCATTTAAAATGCCCTGCAGGTCGACAGACAACCGTTGACCGAGCAGTTTTGGCGAGGCATATGTGTGTGTGTGTGTGTGTGTGTGTGTGTGCGCGTGTGTGTGTGTGTGCGCGTGTGTGTGGGAGAGAGAGATAAAGGAGATGTTGAAATTAAGGTTCATCCCTGGGGAGCTCTGAAGAATGCATTGTACCTGTTGAAGCCTGGCCTGAAAAGCCAAAGCAGATTATTCAACCACAACACACGCACACACATACACACACACACACACACACACACACACACACAGAACACAAGATGTTGAATTTAGTCCCCTTATCTATGATCTATATATTTTCAAGTTGTTGTTTTTTTTGTCTAACTTCCAAACTTGATTGTTATCCCTTATGTTTGTGATTTTTTCCCCTTCTCCTTTCTATTGAGTAACTGTGACATCAGTGCAGCGCAAATGTCTACACACACTCCCAAAACACATGAAATATTTTCATATAAACATATTTAATATGTTTCAGAGTGGACTCTTGATTTGAAAAGAACAGCCGTGCTGCACGCCGTAGCTGAGTTAATACAGCCTGTAGCCCAAAGGCACGAGCCGGACGCGTTATTGACACCGGATCTCTTGGGTTCCTCTCTACTCGCTTGGAGTATGCTTACACAATCATCTCATTTGGCTAGCCACAAGCAACATCTGCACCAGGGACTCCTCCGACCATTCCGTTTCCTGTAATGTAATGTGTTTTTAATTAAATCAAACTCAATCTATTTACAACTTTTTACGCCGTCTAACGATTTCTACATATTCCGCACGTTGCTTTTAACTGTCTGTGTTAAGAGTAATACAGCTTTGTAAACAGTTTTTGGCTATTGTACAGTATTACTATAGTAATGGTGGATGAATGAGTTAAAGGCTGTTTGTTTGTTTGTTTGTTTTTTTAAATTACCTCAGAAGAGAAGCTAGTCAGGTGCTAAAACTAAATGCTAATCATTTAGGCAACAGCAGCTAGCATCTTCAGGTTCAAAGTGCAAGGGTAAGTCAAACCAGGCTGAAAGATGCAACTAGCCTTCGAGCGGCCACAGTGAAGGAGCTGCTAAATATTATTGTTATTATTCTTATTCTTCTTCTTATTATTATTATTGTTATTAAGTAGCAGGAGTTTAACCTCACTGTTTTCTTACTGTTTGCCACAAACCTTAGAAAATTCTGTGGTAAAATAATTTTTATTTCATTTCCCTCTCATTTTTTCAGCTATTTTTCTAGTTAGCCGCATTAGCATGTTGCATTCATGTTTACTTTTAGGCTTTTAGCAGACACTCTTATCCAGAGAGACTTAGACAGAAGTCATTGCCATGGTTATAACACAAATTCCCGCGTATTACAAATCTTTTTTTCTTTTGATGTTGGGGGAAAAAAAGGGAGACGCAGTTGTGGTATTGACTCTAAGCTACCGCATGTTATAAATATTAACCTGATTCTATGTTTGCTAAGTAAATCACCCACCGTATTTGGCAGGAAATTAATGTGACAATAAATTTTGTATCTTTTAATATATTTTTTAATGTATATTTTTATACTTTTAATCAAGTAAGACATTCAAAATGTAAATCAATCAATCAATCAATCAATCAATCAATCAATCAATCAGTGGTGTTGTGCAGCACAACCCAAAATGTTTTTTACTGTTACCAGCCAGAAGTCTATTATTTTCCATGCTGAAGTGTTTGTTGCTCTAATATTCCAGCAAATCCCTCCAAGGATGGATACTTAATGCCATTCTTATTTGATAATTGTGAGTGGCACCTCTTACGTTTTATCAGTTCTGGTAAATTTAGTGTTGTGTAACATCCTCAAAAACCAGTCAGTAACACAAAGCTCTCTCAAATGAAGCAAAAGGAGGAGTCCCTATAATCCTGACTAGAAGAGTGAGTGAGTTCATGGACTTTACAAGCTATTTGGAGCAAAAATGTCTTCTTTGTAGCACCATAGCCACAGGACAAGCGCACTGAGCATGAAGACCAAATAGTGGAACAAGAAATAGTGACTTTTTTTTTTCTTCTGTTTTTCTGATTTCAACGTCTACTGCATCGTCGTCTGACTTACCTTCCTGAATGTGTTTGGGTATTAGGCCTTACTTCCTTCATGGATCATTTTGCCTGTAGGGCTTTAGATTTTTCATTTCTTATAAAGCTGATAACCTGACAAACTATAATGATGTGACTGACACACACAGTATATATATATAATATAATATACATACTGTATATATATTAGAAAGAGAGAGAGTGAGAGAGAATGTAAAAATTTTGGACACATTCTATGTTGTACAAAAAAAAATGAATGCATATAAAATATACAATAATATCTACTCTATCTCTATACAATAATTCAATAATCTGCTACTTCTGCTCTGTAAATCCTTCATAACGGCTCTAATCTGAGGTGCTGTTTGTTAATTGGTGATTTCTGAGGCTGGTACTGTAACTCTAAATGAACTTCTCCTCTGCAGCAGACATCACTTTTGGTCTTGCTTTCCTGGGAAGGTCTTCATGAGAGACAGTTTCATCGTGCAGCTTGATGAGTTTTGCAAATGCACTTGACAATACTGTTCTTGCAAGAACTGTTCCCGAACAGCTGACCTTCACGTCTTAAAATAACAACTGACTGTTTTTGTTGTTGTTCCTTACTGTAATTACCTAATGGCTTTTGTGCTATTTAAAATCCAGTATTGTTCTAGAATGACGAAAAATAAATCTAAACAACCCCAGATCATAACGCTGCCTTGAGAGGCTTGTACAGTGACCACTATGCATGATGAGTGCATCGCTTATGCGCTTCCATTCGTACCCTGGCGCACACGTCGCTCTGGAACCGTGTCGATCTGAACTCATCAGAACACATGACCTTTTCCTATTCCTGAAGCATTTTTTTCTGATTAGTCTCATTTACATGTGGTTTTCTTATAGACACACAACTGTTAAGTCCCAATCCTGTGTGAATGGAAACGCTCCGACTTTCACTATTAGACAATGTTTTTTTTTTTTTCCCACAATGTTAATTTCGCACTATACTTCCAAGTTTTAATGATGTGTCGAACATTTATTATCCCAGTTTGAGTAATTACAAATGTCTTTAGTTGTTTCCTTTGCTTGACGCAGCTTGACCTTTCTGAAACAGCAACTTTTTTTTTTTTTTTGCAGTCAGAATTTTACATACCCTCATGATGAACAGCATCATGAACAATGGCCTGTCACTGGGGAAGAATGATTGTACAACGCATACTTTTAATGTAAATTGGGTTGTCTAATATCAACTCAGGATCAGCATTATACAGTATACAGTACAGTCCTGAACGCGCATCAGCGCTAAAGCAGACTACATTAAAGCTTTTGTGCCTCCGGCTTATCATACATTTTTGGACCTGGTCTGTGCCAGAAAACAAATAAACAAACAAATAGATTAATTTGCTCATTTATTCATTCATTTTGGTCAAATATTCATGCAGGATTCTGATAGAAGCTGATGAAACTTGCTAAGGGACATTTAAAACAAATATTAAGTGTGCAGTACAGTATGTATAAATGCTCACCCACAGCAAAAAAAATCTATTAATGTTTGCACTAAATTGAAGTTTTCTCCAGTTTAAGATAGCAAAAGAAAGAACAAATAAATAAATAAGGAAAGCCCACTATTTTATTAGACATGAAAGGACTGCTGTTATGTAACTCGTCATTTGGGAGGATTTTTGTAGGGAATTACCATTTCACACTGCGCAGCACACGCGACTGGTTGGTGATGTATTTTTGTCTTCCCCTCTCAGCGTACCCTACATTCTGAGCCAAACTCATCCACGCTAAGAGCTCCACCATTACACCCTGCAAGCGATGTGTGTCCTTTAACCGGAGAGACGAGTGCTTGTTTAAAAAACGGTCATTAATGGGAGCCTGTTCCCCAACTCATCCACCTCGGGCACCCAGCAGCCATTATAATCTCATCCCCAAAATGGCAGTGTTAATGATTAAAACACGGAGGGCAGGGAGAAAAGAACAGCACCCCTGAGGTCTCACTGCTGCTCCTCCCAAAGCACGAATGATGGGCCGATGCGTCCATTTAACTCAGCTGGCGAATGTCTCACTGCTCCACATCCATTACTGCCAAACGATGTTGGTAATACGCCTGAACACCAGCCGCCACCTGGGATTTGTGCAGATTCCAAAATCCAGGCCAAGTTTGTCACCTTTCTGAAGGTGGCTTTACATCTGGAGATGAACACTTGTCATTCAAGCTCGAGACGCGAGGAGTCTTGTTTAAATCATAAACTGCATCAGATCAACGTGACAAGCTTCATCACACAATAAAGACCTGCTGGCTCCTAAACATATCAACCGAACCACCATCCATCGACTTGCCTCATTTATTTTCACGGCAGTGAGATATGTGCTTCTCATAATATCAGGAATGCTGCAAATGAAGCTGCATTTTTCCCTTAATTACACTTGACACTATAACAAGAATTCTTCTCAGCTCCTGGTTACGTTTTTTAAGCTAAATTAAAATGTGAAATGTGCATGCAGACATAAGTGGGCACAAATTAAGGATTTTAAATGTATTTATTTTTTAGAAACGTATCTCGTAATGGATTTTTAAAACCCATGATTAGGGTTAGGTTAAAGCTCCATTCATAACATCTGTGTCAGGACTTGTCACATTATTTTACATTTGTAGTATACAGTATAAATGGCAAACATCCATTCAATTTTTTGGGGGCCAAGTAAACCGAGTAAAGCATACCTTTCTCAATGTGGGCTTTCATTCTCATTTATTGTTTCCTTGGGCTTTGCCCCTTTTATCAGGGATCACCACATCGGACATCCTTCCTGTCAGAACCATCCCATTTTCTATCCAGGCTTGGCACTAGAGTGGGGGCTAAAACGCCCCTCAGCTACAAATTACCCCCTTACAAAATCACGATCGATATCATCACGATATTACAGCATAATTTTACATCTTTATCATGATCAAATGTTATATTCCTCTCAGAATCCTACTCCCTCTGATAATGAGCCATAGTCACATAACAGCCTTCGTGAGCATTAATAAAAAAAATATTTAAAAAAATTTAATCGGCATATAGTAAAATGCAATTTTTTTTACACATTTTTAAAAATCTGGTCTCTCTGATCTAAATAATGACTAAATATGTGTTTTTTTATTATCATTTCTATGCAACCATTTTTTTCATATGCAACCTGTATATTTGCAAATTGTTTCATTTATTGTATAATAAAATGCATTTGATGTATTTTTTCTAATCATGTCATAGTTCATATATAACGATGTTAATATATTAAATATATTAATATATTAACTATTTATTTGCATAGAAATGTATTATTTATAATACAATGTATATTATCATTATTATATATTATTATTTACAATACAACATTTATTTGTATACAATAGTAAAAATAAATTTGCATAATGAACCACTGCAAAATAGAAGGACCCAAAAATAAATATTATATGCCATTTTTTAATTAATGGGCTGATAGCTGTCACACGACTCGGACTCATTATAATCGTAATAGTAAAATTTGATTATATTTGCGTGGCGGGGCCACCACTCTCATAACTGATCTTTATTTATTACAACAGGTGAGAATATTCATTTCCATTTGGAAATTTTTTGCTTTGAAAAACTTTTAGTAAAGTCAAGTATTCAAAAATCCCACAGGGAATAAATGTACAGAGCTTGAAACTTCCAAGACATGCTTGGACGAGTGACACTCTCGGTGCGAAACTGGAGCAGAAATCTCTAGCTATAAACTCTCTCACTCCTCTTTACCCTGTATTCAGGGTCGCTGGGGGCATGGAGCCTATCCAAGGAGACTCAGGGCTTGAGGTGGGATGCTTAACTACATGGTGTGCCAATCCACCGCAGGGCACACACACATACCGTATACACACACTTACACATTTATTCACCACGCTACAGGGAATACGGGAAGGCCGAATAACCTAATCTGCATGTGGGAGGAAACCAGAGTACCTGGAGGAAACCCACCAAGCACGGGGAGAACATGCAAACTCCATGCACAGACTTGAGGAGGTAATCAAACCCGGGCCATGGAGTTGCATGGCGATAGTGCTAACCACTTCACCACTGTGCCGCCCCATATAGCGTATCTATATCGAATTAACCATGCGAATGTGAAACTCCTTACGTCTTAATAAGGAAGTTTTCTCACATTGTCTAAGTTATAGAACTGGGCTCGTTTTTTGTGGGCCTGGTGTTCTAATGATATTTGATATTTGGATGCTGGTTGGTTAATCTGGCAACCCGTACAGTCATTAAACGTTGGTGGGTTCAGCATTGGTGAGTGAATGTCCCTTGATAAACTGTGGTTTCAGGTTTTGTTTTCTCAATGCGCTTTGACATCGCTTGATTATCCTGATGTGTTCGCTTGTTCCGTGTCTCATCTTGTTTAGATCGGTTCCTTCTGCCCTGTTGTTTCTGTTCCTCCTTGCCCTCTCCTGTGCTTCTGCTGATATTCATCTACTTACCCTGATTGTGAATATGGATTATCATTCCGTAACAGCCTCCGTTTTGACCTCCATCCCAGACGTTGGTAATGAGATTCAGATTCGCTTTAATAAAACACACATCGAGTTTATACCCTTGCATCATGTCTTCATAACCACAAGATACAGTTCAGACCATTACAGTCTCATATTGATATAGTCTCGTATTTTATTTTTATGTAGTAGTCATTTGCTTTTGTACTCGAGGAAAAAAAAATAGCACTGAGTGGGGAACAGGTAGCACAAGTGTATGTAAACACTTGATGTGGTGGTGATGGACAGCATCACTTGGACATGCTTGGAGAGCTATAGTGCTCTTAATGACCCGTAGCTATATCAGGAAGATAATTACTGTAGAGATGTGTAAATAATGCCCTTACAGAAACATGCACTCGGTATTATCTTGGCAGGCATTTTAATTGAACCTCTTCGCCATAAGCAACGCCTTTATGATTCATTTCTAATAGCTCATTACATTCAACGTGCTTTCAGGATGTGACATTGCACTAGGTAGGAAGCAATTACTCTACAGTACGACAAGGCCAAGGATAATGCCTATGTTTAGCTGAAGAGTCCTGAAGGTCCATACGAGGACAGCAAGCTGGATCTCGGGGGGGGGGGGGGGGGGGG
>JAAGKR010012683.1:0-15840 GCA_011419295.1 Clarias macrocephalus
GAGCAACACAGACACACCAGTACACAGGTATGAGTTTTTGCATCATAGGCCACTTGCACTTGTGTAGGCTCTGCATAGACTTGACACGGAAGCATAAATCAAGCTTTAGGTAGAGCAGTAGGTGCATCAGTGTGGACCTCAATGTGGGCAGGTGGTGAGCACAGGTGGACATAAATTCTCCTGGATTCCTGGTTTCAGCTAACTGTTTGCATGGAGCTTGGAGGCTTGTTCACTTCCGCCAGAAGAGCCACATATCTGTTTGAATGCAGGTTACAGGTGAACAGTTGATTATAACCATAGGGCAATCCAGTGACAAGACCAACAGGAAATGATTTTATTAAAATCAAATCAAACTGGAATGTAAATACGTAATAATACTATAAAAACAACAAAAAATTGCACACACCTCTGTAGAAACTTGTTGACAAGAACAGGTAGCCTGGACAGATTTATTGTACAAAGGTTTATAGTATTTGTGTTGACACTGTATGTAACTAAAGTGGGAATTCCACCTTGAAAAAAAAAGTGAGGCAATAAATAAATAAATAAATAAATAATAATAATAAAACAGGCTAATCTAGCTTAATTTTTTTCACCCATATCATGTTAGCCTATTTTTATTTATTATATTTTTCGCCACACATTTTTTTTTTGCCTCGCATTTTTTTTCTGAAAGTTCGTGAGATCTCGGAGAAAGTTCGCGAGATCTCGCAAAAAGATTGCGAGATCTCGCAAAACGACTCTTCAGCGTTGCCGATTTAGTCCAGCAGGTGGCAGCAATGCTCCTAAAAGGTTTATTCTTGTCGATGCAATACCGATCCAGTCCAGCGAGCGTCAGTAATGCGCCTAAAAGCTGGCTGCCAACAGCTAAAAAAATAAAAGAAGAAGAAGCATACGGAAAAAAATAATACTCGGATCAGAGTTACACGTGCGTTGTTAAACAGGCATGGAGAGTTTTACTGAGTAGAATTCTGAGTAGCTGAGTTTTACTTTCAGCTTGGCCTAAAAAAGAAAGACATTCAGTTTGTACTTGGAGCTTGCGCTTTCCGTATTTTGGCGCCGGAAATGTTTGTCACGTGGTCTCGATTTCTTTTCCTCCTATGTCCCGTTTTTTTCCTTCTTCAATTTTTTTTCGTCGCCATTTTTTTTGCGTTCCGTGTCCCGTTTTTTTTTTTTTTTACATACCATGTCCCGTTTTTTTTTTGTTCCTTAGATTTTTTTTCCCCCAAAACTTTTTTCCCCTTCAATTATCCCCCCACCCCCCGCACCCACGTCCCTTTAGGGGCTCCTAAAATTCAAAGCATTCTACTTTGGTTAGATAACATTAGTGACCGTTCTTTCAAATCCTGCAGAGTCAAACTGTCCAAGACTTAAAAGAGAAGCACGTGGACAATAGAAACAGTTCATAGCTGAATATTACTCAGGCACTGATAAGACTACTACAACTTTATTATTCACAATCTTGTCTTTCACCATTTCTCCATTTTTGTGCACAGAAAATATATAGTGTGTCTCAACACTTACAATCGGGTATCACATAGTGGATATATCCCAAGTGGACATGTCTGCAATTCCTCAGATCTTGTTTTTTAAATTTTTTTATTCATTTATTTATTTTTTAAAATATAAGAATCATTTTAGTGACACAACAGGAAATCTCATCATGGCTGTCTGGTACAATGGAAGAGATATTCTAATTAGAATTTTATTCTTGTCTTCAGAAATTAGATGACACCTCCTCATTATCTTTAAATTGAAGTTTGGAATGTGTTTAACTCATTCAGGGCCAGAAACCATGTTATCAGGAATGACTGACTGTCTGCGAAAAAATCAGCGTAGTCTTACATGAGTATGTGATTTAGGAAAAAACAATGGCTATAAACTTCTCTTAGCTTTCTATCCCTTGTGACAAAGAGGAAAAATGTTCATTTCATTAAATTTAAGCCCATTCCATCATATATTAATTACCACATTGCACATTACTGTCAGTCATTCGAGGCTGAAGGAGACTTACTGATCACCTGACACCCGTCCAGGACCTGGCGTTGCACAGCCTACATGAGGAAACAGCAAAAGCAGAACATTATTGATTCTAGTTAAATATGCAGTCTCATTGCAAAATTGCCAAGTTTATTTACTGACATGGCACCATCAGCAATATAAGAGAGATAAAACACTTTGGAATATTCTGCTGTTTCAAAATAATCAATAACAGGTTGATGGAGAAGAATTATTTCCAACAGCAAACATTTTTTAAAAATTCCTTCAATACCACAACACATAATTGCTCTCTCACTCACTCATGTCTATACCAAATATCCTGTACAGGGTTACAGGAGTGCATTTTACATCGTCCTTAAAAAAAAATTCATTAAACAAATCTATTCAGATAAAAAAAAGAATTGCATTTACAGTAAGTCTAAGCACAGATAAGTATATATTAAATAAGAAATAAATTTTTAATTATATTTAAAATATACCTAATTAAATTGTGCTTTTATTAAATAACTTATGTTTAAGTTAAAGTCATTTACGCATGGATTATTAGGGTATCTTTTTACTACCCTTGCAATATACTGTATTTTTATGTGTAAATATGCTCTTGGGTGTACTGATATAGAATTTTGATAGACTAACTTGCTAATGACATTGAGAAATGTTGAACTTCTGTAAAATGCACTGAAATAAAACATATTTTAGTGTTAATCTATGTCTGCCAGGCATTACATTTATATTTCATTTAGTCCTATTTGTCAGGCTGTTATTGCTGTCTGTTACACTTGGTCTATCTGTTATCCCTTCTGTCAGTTCAGTCTTGTAGTCAGTTACTCACTAGATCCCTCTCTGTCTATCAACTGTTTTTTTTTTATTATTATTATAAGTCTTTTAGCAACTTTGATCACTTTCTCCATCTGTCTTTGAACAGCTCTTGCATTTTCTTCTTAGGGTAGCCCTGACATTTGATGGAGAGATTGTTTGAGCTATGGTTGCATTGCTTATCCACTTATCTAATCCATTTATCTAATATACCTAAAGGGCCTTATTTTATTACAGGTGAAATTAGATGTTAACATTGCCATAGTCTGTTCTAGTATCTTGTATTGAAATATTTGATAAACTATTTATTATCAAAATATTAAATTTTCAACTCTCACCTGGCTTAGAATAGAGTTTGTATCATTTCTGTTGTTACTGATGCATCAAGCTGAAAATCACTGGAGTGGGACATGAGGCAGAATAACCCGTGCTGCAAGCTCCTTTTAGGTATTCGCCCCATTTTTAGTAAAGTGAACAGTTAAGTTTATAAATTAGATCTATACACAGACATGTGAAGCTATAATCTACATTTTTGAGAAGGTTATTGTACTAATACTAATAGCCTAGACAGTTGACAAAAAGATGTGTCCATGGATTGATGCAGTGCCAAATTCTAAGCCTACTTTCTGTCTTTTCTATCTTCTGTGTGTTGTTTTAACACATCTGCCTCAATGTTCAATGCATTGTGCATTCTGAAATGCTTTTCTGCGTACCACAATTTTACCGATGGACTATCTCAATTATTGTGGCTTTTCTGTCATCTCGAACCAATATAGCCAGTCTCACCTGACCTCTCTCATGAACACGAGAACTGTGTACGTACTAGTCAGTGCTTTATTGTCTTTTACTCAGTCTATTGACCTTTTATAGTAATTATTGTGTTATCTCGAGTTGTTTGCATAAATTTTCATCATGTACTTCATATAGTTATGTATAAATCATAGCTAATTACAGTATGTGTAGTCAAAGGTAGTTCTGTGTTGTTTTATGTAGCACCATGATCCTGGAGGAATGATGTTTCATATTACTGTGTGTTATACCAACAGCATGTGGGTGAAATGATATTAAAAAGACACTTGATGTGGCCAAGGGATTTTCCGTCCACAGGACTGATCCTAACTGGATTTTTGTGCAACATTGTGAGTAAATGATAGAAACTATTGTGTGTAAAAAAAAAAAGACAGCTCACCATCCAGGTTCTACTTGCAAGCTTGTGCATTTCCAGAGCTGGTCTTTGTTCTCTGTGACCACAAGTCTGCACGTTAATTGGTTAATATGGATGCAAACTTCAATAGCAAAGCTTGGAAAACAAAGCATGTTGGATTATGACCTTGTATGTGGATCAAGTAATACAGATTATAAAAAAATTAATCAGCACCCTCTGAATGCACAGTTTTTGATGGATGATGCATGAGCAATGTGTCAAAGATGAAACAATATGTGAAGAAACTATTGAGGGGTATATACTGCAATGGAGATGTGATAAAATCTACAGTATTTGACAAAATACACTTTGCTAATCTTGTCGACTGTAAGAGAGGACAATGTCAGCACGGGATGACAATGAAATCAAAACCAGTTGGGGAAACTTCAGCATGCTTAGCAGGACAGGCTCTATGAATTCCTCATAAATATTTAAAAGCAAAAGAGCCAACTGCTGCAATGTGGCTGAGAAAAACTGCTGCTGCTATAAAAGAACTGAGAGAAGAGACTAAGGTGTGGAATGAGATACAGTACAGGAGAGTGAATGAAAGCAATGTGATTGTAATTGCCAGGGCTCATTGTTAAGACCCCGGGAGGACATTTTCAATGCATATGAATAAAGGCTACTTATTAAAAAGGAATACCAACATTTAAACCACATAATTTAAATGATTATGCATTAGTGATAATGTGCATTATTTCAGCTACCTTTTTTTTACAGGCCATGGACCGAAATTAACAATAATTTTCAAGTTAACTAATTTTTAGTTAGTAACCTATAACCCAGTGTAAGGATCGATCCAATGATGGAAACTACAAAGCACTTTTGTAAATCGCTTTGGATAAGAGTGGAGGCAAAATGCCTAAATGTAAATATAAATGTAAAGTAGGAAATCCCAAAATTGAGTGAATGTGTGTGTGAGAGTGTGTGCCCTGCAATGGACTGGCACCCCATTCAGGGTGTACCCCTGGGATAAGTGGTATATGGAATGTGTGAGAGAGTGAGATTGTCTCCTGGTTCTGGTATTGTTATTTAGGCAAACTTTTCTTTTTCAAAATGTCTTATATGTATGGTCTCAATAGAATTTTGCACTTATAAAATATAAATGATATAGTTATTTTGGTATTAAAATTCATTTTACTCTTTGTTCAATCTCAGGACTCACAAATTTTTGCTTGGTTTCACAAAGAATGAATAATCTTTGTTTGGCATCACCATGCAGGCTTTTGTATGGTCTCACCATATTTTCTGTGCTGTCATCGTCAGTTGTATTTTTTGCTTAACTTCACCCATGAATATTTTAATTTGCCTTTGGTGTCATCACAAAAAGCTTTTGTTTTTTCAAACTTACTTCCAAATTTGTGTTCTTTGGGCTTACCTTGGATGTCACAGTGGTGTAGTGGTTAACACTGAGGCCTCACACCTTGATTGTTTGATACCTGCCTCAGGAGTGTGTGCGTAAGTCTGTGTGTCTCCATTATAGAATGGAGTGATGAAGTGAGTGGTCCCTTTTTTTTTTTTTTTTTTTACTTCTCACTAACTCTTCTAATTACGATGGATTAGTTAGCTTGACCAGAAGAAAATTTACCTAACCATAACTGATAATTCAATATTTTTCTCCTGCATGCAGCTCATACGGAGATTCAGCAAAGAGATGCACTATATTGCCAAAAGTATTCTGGCTTCACATGCATATAAACTTGAATAACATCCAATTCTTAATTCATAAGGAACTGGTGTGGGGTTGTTTTTCAGGAGTAGGGTTCAGTTCCTTACTTCCAGTATAAGGAACTCTTAATGCTTCAGCATTCCAAGACATTTTAAACAATTTCATGCTCCCAACTTTGTGTCAACAGTTTGGTGATGGCCCTTTCCTGTTTCAACATGACTGTGCACCAGTGCACAAAGCAAGGTCCATAAAGACATATTGTAGATGATTGAGTTTGGTTTGGGAGAACTTGACTGGCCTGCACACAGTCCTGACCTCAACCCGGTAGAACACCTTTGGGATGAATTAGAGCAGAGACTGCGAGCCAGGCCTTCTCGTCCAATATCACTGTCTGATCTCAGAAATGCGCTTCTGGAAGAATGGTCAAAAATTACCATAAACACACGCCTAAACCTTGTGGAAAGCCTTCCCAGAAGAGTTGAATACATATACTGTATATAAAAAACCAACATACCATTTTTGCTGGTTTTAAAAGTGTATTGAAGTTAAGTGTGGCATCTAATAAATATCATTGTGACTTTGCTTATGGGTATGTTTTCACTTGCCTCTTCTTGTCTTTGGAGTATGTTGTGAGAGACTTGAAGCAGAACACAGGATTTTAAAATATAAAGTGCATCGTATTTCAAACGAATTGCAAATGCAGGGCTCTGACGCAAACCATCAATATTTCAAACCTTTTCATTTAAGCATGAGAAAGAAAATATTAAAGAAAACAAGACAAAGCTTGGGTCTGCATGTTGTTTAAATTAACATGAGCATATACGTATTAACATATAAAGGTTTTAGTTTAATTTGGATTTTAAGAAACAGCACTGATTATAAAGTATGAAGAATTATTAAAATATAAGTCTGTATAAATCCATTTGGTCTTAGAAAATATATAGTGTTCCCTTGTATCTGCAGAGGAAAAATATACAGGGTATTGAAACTGAAACATATATAGGTTGGTGACAATACAAAAACATGTGGGTTTGTTATGCTGTCGGGGCTCCATTAGTTACCCGAAAATGAAGAATCACTCAAGTTCTGTGTTTTCCTTTTAAATGATCACCAGTCTTTAAGGGATGAATGAGTGTGTGATGTGTATCTGCATAGGGTCCTGCAGCAGACTGATGCCCATTCGATGAAATTCTATACATTTCTACAGCCTCATGTCATGTCTAAAATGTTCCCAGGCCAGTTCATTATTGTTTTCTGAGAAAACCAAGTTTCCCTGAAATCTTAAGCTAGCCTGAAGAAATTCACTTCACACAGAGAATATAAATCAATAAGAGGTGCTTTTGAGTAGGGAATGTTCAAATATTCATGGGGAACTTGAACATCTGTGCAAGAATGTGTGTGAAATACTGCATGCATGCATGTTCAAAAGTTACTGGTCCATATTTCACCTCACAAAGTATCTTTATACCATATCCTTGGTTACATCACATTATTGTATGTGAAGTGCAAGTGGGTGATTGTGAGTGACATAGTGTGGAACACAGCTTTATGAATATGTACTATATTATGTTGTTTTTGGTCTTCCCCATTAAAAATTTGTTGTCATTGTTTCTCAAATAAAACATCTAAGTTTAACAGCAAAACGTGACAAACATTATTTTTTTCAGATTTTTACTCATTTTGTCCGATTATTATTTTCTGACACACAGCATTGTCTATAACAAAAATGTTTAACATAGAAACTGCTATATAACTTTATTTTAGAAGATTCAACCTTCCACCTTTTGAGCAAAGCATAACACAAGCTAGCCAGAAAAAAAGCTGATGTGTTGTGAAAAGAGAATTGCATCGCGTCTTTAGTCATGCGATCCGTGCAACACACCGGTTGTCATGAGTGGTTTAAATGTTTTTATAGGGTTTTCGGGGAATGTTGAAGCCAAGCAAAACAATGTTTATACTCTGTTACTGCCATTGTCGTCACTCCAGTAGTAATGATTTACAAGTGTGCATTGCTTAATGTCTGGGATAAGTTCTATGAAACAGGACATTGTGTGATTTGAATATTGAGCTTGTTAGGTTTAAAAATGAAATACGGGAAGAATTATTGCTTAATGCGTCTGCCATACTTCGGCACGCTTATCGACTGGACCCATATCGGGGGAGAGGGACAGACACACACGTGTGCATGATGTGTCTGATGATCTCTGTTTATTATCAGCTAAGAGAGCAATTTTAGGCTTTTGTTCAGGTGCCCTGTGTCACGTACACCCTGCACTTCAAAAGAACAAGCCATTAACATGTAAGTCATAGAGAACCATGAAGCCAGACAGACAACAGAAAACACATCAGGTTAGACAAAGGGTTCCAGCATACACAAGGTATTTGTATGTATACAATGTATGTATATGTGTGCACACAGGCTATCGGAAGTATTACCATATAAGGAATCAGGAAGCGCCATGAGGGGTTGTTTTATGGGCATAGTAACATGGGAAGATAATATCAGAAAACCTTACACCATGTTATATATTTAACAAAACTATGCGGGATACTGTGGTGTAAGAACGCTAGTGAGGTTAGTTTAATTTTCCGATCGATATGTTTCTGTTTTCCCTCTTGCTCGTTTTATCATTTGAACTGGTTTTGCTACATTTATACGGTTAAAATATTTTTTGAAAAAATGAAATAAAATAAGAGCAGAGAAATAACATTACACAACTTATAATATGTATTAGTGATTTGTGTATAAGAGGCATGAGATACACACCCTGTGTGTGTGCTGTTGGTTAAACAAGTGTACCACCTGTACTGTGGTAGGGAGCTGTCATCATGTACCAAAATGAAACTAAACCTGGAAGAGGTGCAGAACCTGATGCTGCTGGAAACTTTCTGTTTCTGTTTCGTGATTAAATGTTTTAGTGTGGCACAAACCTCAATTCTTTTTGCATTTATTTAATTTGCCACTCACTAATTGCACACTTAAATAACCACAAACACACAGGAGGCTTTACAGTACCTATTGTGACCAAACTGTGGCAGATGAGCTAAAGATTTTTTAAAAAATTTCAATAAATACAAATGTGACAAAATATTTTAGTATTTGTGTTTTTTAACAGCCTTGTGACCTGTGGCACAGCGTGGGAAAAATTTTCACAGAAGCCAAAAGAGACAAGACTCTATTTTCTATTTTATCACTCTTTTGTCTGTGTGTCTTCACATCATATGTTGGCACTTTAACAGCTAATGAATTTAACCAGATGACCTATTAGAGCACACAGAATAATTTTTTATAATAGACTATTTTATGCAGCTAATGTTTGCAGCTACTCATGCACATGTGCACGTGTACGCGGTTTACACATTTTCCCTTAAACACGCTACTAAATGCTTAATTACAAGTCCCACCCAAAAAGCGTAAACAGTTAATACAGATATAATAATGATTGCTATACGGATTTAATAATCAGTGAAAGAAGCATACGTTACAATCAGGAGACTTTTAATTTATGTTTGTATAAAAAAAAAAGCTATGTGTATTAAACAGTCTAGCGTTGAAATGCTATACAAATAAAATAAAATAAAATTAAATTAAATCAAATGACTTATAAATGCTGTTATATAACATAAACAAATAATTAAAAAATATTTGTTGTGTGTGTTGCAATAAAACAGACACTGCCGTAAACTAACTGGGATAACCAGGCACTTTAACCTGGATAGCAAGACACAATATGAAATATTAGTAACATAAGTAACAGACATCAAAACCCATCAAGAAAAGTTGTGAACTATCAGCTAGGGCATCATTTTCCTCACTGAAAGTGTAGTTTGTTTGTTACTAAAACCTCCTAATCTCTACCCTTCATAACTGAACTTTGTAATGTTTGCTAACGTTGATATCAGAACAGAATAGCTAACAGGGATGCTACGTAGCTTCTCCTGGTATAGTCCTCACAGATCATATCTGTCAACACTATGATGGCAGCCTCATCTTAATCCTTCTTTTTTAAGTTTTTGAAAAAGTAAGATAAGGTAAGATAAGGTAAGATATACATTTATAAATATGTGCATAGTATAAATATATACAGTGCAGTGTATAAATACAAAAGAAAAGAAGCAAACAATACCGTATTTACACCTTCAAACATACTGCACTAGGTAGTATTGTACAGTTTAAAATTGTATTATTGCATAGTTGCTATTGCACAAAAGGTTAAATTATTGTTATTGCACAGTTTAACAAACAAATAAAAACAGTAATTACAGTGTACACTATGGTGACTTGTTTACTGGAGGCAGCTAACTTCATCCTAGCTTAACCAGGTCTTCTGGGATAGGCTCCAGGCCTCCCATGACTATGTACACAGGATAAAGTGATATACAGTAGACGATGAGTGAATGAGTGAGGAGAGCAATACTGTATTTCACCACACATTTTCCACATAACATTTGGAGGAGAAATGTTTTGTTCTTATTCTTATTAAAATGACAAGTACAGTCTAAAACAGCCTGGCTTCCCTTGGCCTCCTGGAGAACATGCCACTGCTTGTATTATCAGTTTTTGCAGTATCATGTTTTCAGTTTACTTCTTGCTTTAGACTGCAAAAATGGAGTTATCTCATTTTGCTGTCAAACTCTTCACAAACTCTTTGTCCTTATGTAATTCTTGAACCATCTGGTGAAAGTTTAGTACAATTTTGCTCAGGATTGAAGGGGACAAATTCTTCCTTTGTGTCCTACTGTTGTACACACTGAAAAATAATGCTGATGTCCAGAAAGGTGGGATCCTATGGTATATGAAGGTGGAAAATTTGGATGTTCCCCTTCAGGGCCTTCATTCCCCAATATGAATTACCTGAAGGTAACAGAAAACAGATTGTTGATGGTCAGATGCATCCTTCAAGACTTGGAAAAGCTTATCCCATGGATCAGGAAATTCTATGGTTTAAGCCAGTGGAGTCTACAGTATGTGCTAAATAGTGCAAAGGTGACAGATCAGTCCTTTCTGTCTTGATTACATTTCATCAATCACTAAGAAACCAATCTACAGCATTTGGATAACTGCTGCCTTTAAAATGGGAACGTGAGAGCAATATGAATGATGCTGGATTTATTAAGGCTTCCTACCTGAAGTTAGGGGCATGGTTGGTGACAGTGGGCAAGTCAGGGTTATCAGGGAAATTCAACAGTAGTATCCAGCTGAACACAGCTTTGAAACTTCACTATAGTCCACTATGATGCAAGTTACAGTACAGTAGATACAGAGCCTGGGTTGAGGAGCTGTGTTAAAGATAAAGTGGAAACAAGGTGCACGGGTAAGATGGGAACAGGTGATTGAAGATCTCCAGGTCTGTGTTGTGGCAAGCTGATCTTTTTTGCAATAAGTTCCTAATCCAGTCATCTATGATGTCATACTAAGTTCTTTCAATCTTTTCAACTGGAGCAGGGTTGCATTGCCAGCATGTTGTTTGTGCCTTAGATGAATGTTGCTTTTTAGCCATTTATATGACTGATGAGTGTCTTTCTTAGGCGGCACAGTGGCTTAGTGGTTAGCACTGTCGCCTTGCATCTACAGGATCCGGTTTCCGTGAATTAATTAATGTAGTACATGAAGAATAAAACATATGGGGACATGCTGTTACAGGAACAAACTACAGTATAAATCCTTACTTAGTCAACAACGAGAAGTCAGCCATGTTGTGGTTTCACTGTAAATTATTTATTAGGCTTGGAGGTTAAACAATCCTGATTTTTTCCCCTGCTGGTGCCAGTGTAGGTCTGTATTGCACCCAACCCAACATGATGTAAATATGTTTGAAAGCTAATAAAATCTCGCTTTTCATTCCGACACTGTAAATGTACATTAAACACATCTATGTAGTTTGAGGAATAGGTTTAAATTTTCCAGCTTGCGTTTTTATTAAAATAAAGCTTATTACCAAACATCTATGAGAAAATGAATTGTCTTTTGCAGTATACAGAATGACACAGCCAAATGTCATTATTAAATAAAAAATTTTAACAACGCATATTCAACTTTGGAACTTTGGAATCTAAATATGGGAACATATCCTTTGTCTGTATTTTTTTTATGTGAATTTTGAGTAATATGATTACAGAAAGGTGATGTTATTCTCTAGTGTTCTTACAGAATGGGCACAGCATGCTGTGTCTTTGTATGTGTATGTGTGTGTTTGTGCGTTATGGAGGCGGTGGCTGATAGTGAGGATAATCATAGATCTTGTATTTATAGATCTGCTGAACGCTCTGACCTTCTCTATGTCTCTGTGCTACTGTTTCAGGCCTGCGGTTTCCTCACCCTGAAAAAAAAAACACCTATGCAGACAGCTGCGTTTTAAATAAAGATACAGATGTGTGTGTGTGTGTGTGTGTGTGTGTGTGTGTGTGTGTGTGTGTGTGTGTGTGTGTGTGTGTGTGTGTTTGTTTGGTTTGGGGTTTGGGGGTGAAAGGTTTTACTAAGGTACCTTTTTCCATAGAAATGAGTCTCATTCTTAAACTTCACACACACACTTACTGTACAGTACTATTGCTTATCTGTGACATCTGTGACATCAATACAAGCAGTGGAATTCTTGCAGAGATGTATCTTTATTTACATCTGGGCTGCTCGTTGGTTAGATTAACAATGTCCTAATTACATGAAAAGCAATTCCTCTGTCATGGAAGTCAGACTCCATATCATAAACACAAATTCTTGCATGACAGATGAGTTTATAGAGAATATAAAGCCCACAATATCAGCCCACAATTACCCACAACTCTAACACCACCACCAGGAGAACTGAATAACATTGATTATCAATTATATCCCAGTAAACTGGTGACAGGAGTAAGGCACCAAGGCTTACCAATGCCTATTGGGAGGAAAGGCCAGCCCTCCTGGTCTAATCCCAGAGAAAGGCCACTGCTGCACAAGGTCCTGAAAAAAGTAAATGCTGGTCACAATAGAACGGCATCAGAACATCAACTCCACAACCTGCACCACAACCTGCCACGTATGGGGCTTAGCAGGTATCCAAATCCCCAGATCTCAGTCCAACTGAGCACCCATGGAATGCACTGGACAACAAAGTCCAATCCACAGAGGCTCCACTCCACAATATATAGTACCTACAGTAATCGAGCCACTGCGAACTGCAGACTCCAAACAAAGTCAGTTGTTGAATTCTTGAACATTTATATTCATTATAATTTATAATTTATCTAGTCAGAAATATTAAACAAATATGCATAATTATAAATAAATATGGATAATTTATATGTATATATATGATATATAAGGAATAAAACTTGCCTTTTCTAGCAAAATATTCAATGATGTTAGATGAAACATCAAAATAATTGTCTCAAATAAATAATCACAAATGAACTTTAAAAATATTTCTATCTTGTATTTTCCATTTTTAAGCATATTTTATAAACTACAGCTCATACCCCTCTCTGTCTTTTTCTATATCTCTCTTGGTAGAGGTGCCCAAGCTGATTCCTCATAATAGCCTTGGACAATTAGCATGTATTTATAGACATATATCTGCCTAGTCAGAGAAGCTGGCATCATGTCACCACCTCTACAGAACCCTGGTGAGTTTCATACTCACATAAAACATCTTGAGAAATCTAAACTTGGGCCACACTAGCATATTTACACAAGAATATTGTTTCAGGAATCATCACTCATCAGAGTGTGAGTCAGTCATGCATAAAGTGCATGTCTGCTAATGCAGATATTAGTGTCTCTACTCCATACAAAGACATAGAAGCAGTACATAGAAGTAAGATTAATAGAATTTGACCATAACTTAATAATTTGTTTCAACAATGACGTAGGGCTTAACAAAAGACCCTCTAAGTCATATGGTATGTTTTGCATGTGTTAGCACTTTGGTTTTGTAAAATGTTGCTTTGATTTTAAAATACTATTATTGACCTCAAAAAAAAAAAAAAAAAACACTAAATGGTCTCTTGCCACAATACCTGAGCATACTGCTGGTATTCTATGATCAGCCAAGCCTACTTTCATCAAAAGGTGAAAAAAAAACCTTGGAAATGTATATCTAAGGAAAGATTTGTCCCTGGCAATTCAAGTTATAGACCTTATATGAACATAGTCCCAAGTACCCTACAATTTATCTCCTACCAGACTCTATAGGATACAAGCCTGAGGTCTATGACCCGAATTGCCATGGACAAGACTAGTCCAACTACAAGCATAGCATGCAAGTCCAAGCATGCAAAAGCATAAAGGGATAAAAGATTGCTATTCTAGTTTTATCTACATGAACCTCAAACAAATGTCTTTAATCAATAAACACACTTAGGTCTTCTAATGGTGAAACAGAAAGGCCATCCAGAGTTACTGTGTGATAACGCTCACTTCCAGCTGCATGTGGTCCTACTACCCATACTTTTGTCTTGACAGATAATAGAAAGAAGGTAACCAACATCCAATATCTAATGTCTTTTACATGTTCCTGAACTTTATTAAGGTGGTGTCTTTTATATGATTCTCAGCTGCTGAAATATGAAACTGTGTAAAAAAAAGTAGTGGGCCTAAAGCACACCCTGTTTAGACTTGTCTCTAGTTCATTTTTACCATGGTTGATTACCCTAACGTGTTCACTGTGTCTCAGCCCCATTGTTTCGGTTCTGAGCTTTCTGGTTCTGACTCACACTTATGGTTTTTGTGTTGATTATTGATTATTCTGTGTAAATCTGAGTTTTACATTTGTATTTTGACCAGTGCTACAAAATGTCTGCAATGTCAGTATTGCCTGTAAAACAGTAAAAGTAAAGCACACATTAAGTTTACTCACTTGTGTGATTCCTCTTAGATCAGCATGTTACAACTACAGTGTTTTCTACACTTCTAGTGGGATAGTTGTGGGTAACGAAGAGCCCTTGCCTATCAGTCTGTCTATTTGTCTGGGAGCCACTTTAAAAGTCAGTACGCCCTTAAACATGCTCAATAAATAAATTAATAATGATAAGACAGTATATGATGCACCCATAATACCATACACAACTTCAGTTACTATAAATGGTTTGAATCTGCATCATGATATAGTTATTTGTGTAGTAGTTGCTCATGTTTGTGTTGTGTTTCTTCAGCATAAATGATGTTGTGTGTTATTATCCTTAACACTTTTTCAGAGATTTCCATCAGGCTGGCTGATTGAGTGTGGTGCACTGGGCCTTCTTTCATCTCCTTATTCTTTTAGTCATCTGTGTGACTCACAGATGAAACAGACCCGCCTGGAGGGTTTAAAATAAGTTGACTGTGCTTTTAAGGACACATCAGCACAACAGTATTTAGTCTAATGAGGATGAGACAGATAACATTTGGCTTGTTTGTGTAGTGACTATGGAGTCTGTGTGTTTTCCTGTTGCTCAACTTGGCTACGGTTTGTGCTCCTGTTTGTGCCTCCACAGTCTGTGTGTACTACGAAGATGAATTGATATAACTTTTATTTGACTTCAAGTTAGTTTTACATATGGGTTATTAAAAATCTTCAAACCTGATTAAATGTTGATTGTTAATTTTGGGTTTAATGCCACCATAAGGCATTCACCAAGCAAAAGAACTTGCTCATGATCCCAAATATTGCTCTTTAATTTGAGTGAAAATTATCACTAAAAACCTTAATGGGATGCAATCATACTGAAGATCTTAACAGTGAATAAATGAAATATACACCTGTAACACATTAAGACACAAGATTTGTCATGGAAAGTAGAGGTGTCGCTGGCCATATTAGCCAATACAGCTTTTATTGATCATAACCTCCCCCAGGCTTGATATGGGATAACTTCTGTCCTCCTTCTGCTCATTAACTTCCTGCCCTATTTTGAGAAGAATGATAGATCATCAGAGAAGATTAGAGAAGAGGCCGCTCTTTATAGGTACCTTCATAAGGAATGGAAATGACATGAGATTGATATGAAATGGATTGCTGAAAAACATGATATAATTTTGAGTGATGTGGCCTTTTGGGCAAATGTAAATGTTCATTTATTCATTCGTTCAGAAGCCGTTGTGTAATGGACCTACTGTAAAAAGGGGAAGCCCAGCTAAACATAACAATTTTAAATGACTGTCTGAACAGAAGCTATGAAATAGTTTTAAATTCAA
>JAAGKR010012684.1:0-15147 GCA_011419295.1 Clarias macrocephalus
TCTATGTCTCTCTCTATGTCTCTCTCTCTCTCTCTCTCTATGTCTCTCTCTATGTCTCTCTCTCTCTCTCTCTATGTCTCTCTCTATGTCTCTCTCTCTATGTCTCTCTCTCTCTCTCTATGTCTCTCTCTCTCTCTCTATGTCTCTCTCTCTCTTTGTCTCTCTGTCTCTCTCTCTATGTCTCTGTCTCTCTCTCTATGTCTCTCTCTCTCTCTCTCTGTCTCTCTCTCTCTCTCTCTCTCTATGTCTCTCTCTCTCTCTCTCTCTCTCTCTCTCTCTCTTCTTTAACAGAAGATAAACTTCTAATAATTCTTCTTATTCTTGTAATGGACTGTTCACACTGAAAGGTCGTTACTCGGGTTTTGGATAGACTTAAAGGGTAAGACTGTCTCATCCGGGACAGATTTATACGTTTGTTCTCTCACTCACTGTCTCATCGTCTACACCGCTTTATCCTGTGCACAGGAGACTTCGGGCACGAGGCGGGGTACACCCTGGACGATAGGGCTGCTCCGATCAGGATTTGGGGCCGATCACTAGAAGCTGTATCGACCGATACCGATCACTGATTACAGGCTCTACTCGAAGCCTCATCATGCAGCATTATTTATTAAACTATATCTAACAACAATGTAAATTAAGTGTTGAAATTACAAGAAGAGGAATATCATTAATTGACAACTGTATTTACTGGCAAGCAACATGTGCAACACGTCAATTTAAAACGTAGCAGCCTGTGCTTGGTTAGTAACAGCTTAGAGCTCGACAAATACAACTTTCCTGTAGATTGTATAAAATTAAATAAAATAACAGACAGGTGGGTTGTGAGTCGCCGGAAGTTCTGCGAGGACCACAAGCATCTGCGAGGACCATCAAAACATGTTAAAAAATATACAGTACAGAGCAAAAGTTTGGACACCCCTTCTCATTCAGCGAGTTTTCTTTCTTGTGTTCTTTAGCCCAAACGCGTCTCTTCTGCTTGTTGCCTGTCCTTAGCAGTGGTTTCCTAGCAGATCTTCTACCATGAAGGCCTGATTCACACAGTCTCCTCTTAACAGTTGTTCTAGAGACGTGTCTGCTGCTAGAACTCTGTGTGGCATTGACCTGCTCTCTGATCTGAGCTGCTGTTAACCTGCGATTTCTGAGGCTGGTGACTCGGATGAACTTATCCTCCGCAGCAGAGGCGACTCTCGGTCTTCCTTTCCTGGGCCGGTCCGCATGTGAACCAGTTTCTTTGTAGCGCTTGATGGTTTTTGTGACTGCACTTGGGGACACTTTCAAAGTTTTCCCAATTTTTCGGACTGACTGACCTTCATTTCTTAAAGTAATGATGCCCCTCGTTTTTCTTTACTTAGCTGCTTTTTTCTTGCCATAATACAAATTCACCCTCTTTGAATGAGAAGGTGTGTCCAAACTTTTGATCCGTACTGTATATATAAACGTAGCCACAACGCCAAAACCCGCGGTGAATCATGATGAACCATACTTGCGTCCCCTGAGCGAAACCACGTAGGTGAGATGGGAGAATTACCGCCAGCAGAGGGAGTGTTATGACTCTTAGTGCCAGCCAGCGTTGAAACCTGCTCGTGTTCCTTTACGTGACTAACCTTCAAATGTCTGATGAGGTTTGTGGTGTTAAAATGCTTTGGGTGCTTCCCGCCTTGTGGAAATGTCTTGTTACAAGACATTGCCGATTGCTAATGTGTTGTCTTTTTCACACAACACGTAGAATTGCCATTTTAGCAGGGCGCAAAAAAATTGTCTCGCGAGTTTTGCGTCATCTGATCGGCTTTTCTATATCGGCGACTGAACAATCAGAGCACCCCTCGATCCATCTCACACACACACACACACACACACACACCAAGCTCATGCAAACCTCATGCACACAGACCCCAGAAATCGAACCCAGACCCAGTGTGCTAACCGCTACACCACTGTCCCGCAAGTTTATCTCTTTACAGATAAGTTTATATTTCTGATTCCTTGTGGAAACTGAAAAGGAAACACACATTTATTCTTTCATGATCACTAAACGAAACAGTTCATGCTGAAAACAAATCTAGATGATGAAGTGGAGCCACTGGTACGACTATACTGTTTTATTCCTCTTACACCTAATAGCCGAATTTTTCTCCAGTTACATTTACAGCGGTACCTCGGCATGCGCACGCCCCGCCTCACGGATTTATGTTCTAAGAACTCAAATTTTGCAAGAAATTTCCCTCGACAGCCGAAGCATCTTCTGCACATGATCGTTATAGATGGTTGTGTTTACGTCCACGAGCCTCAAGAATGTCATCAAGGACGGTAGCAAGAAGAAAAGGGAGCCGCTTTCAGTTTGGTTATTAAATCAGCCGGTGCCGAGAGGAATCATAAATGAAGGTTAAGTGAGGTTTAATATCTATTTATCATTTAAGTTTTTTGATTGTTTTTGTATGCAAAAATATGATTATAGTTTTACTTCATACATATTATTTCCTATGGGAATATACGTTTCGCGGTACAAAAAGACCTCCAGATCCGTACGCTGTACATCTGTGAAACACGTTAGTTCCTGTTGTAAATGACTTTATAGCAGCCATAAACAGGCGTTTCCTCACCAGCCTCGCTTCTTCTTTTTCCTCCCTCATGAAATTAGCAAGGCATAAAAAACACCCAGCTTTTTGTAAAGTTCTAACATGACTTGACTTCTTCCATCCATATTAAATAAATGTCTAATTTCCTGTAGTTAAAAAGCATCACTGTATCACTGATGGGACATTTTTCTGACACATGATGGACGTACTGTATCGATGTGTTCAGGATCTTTAGGTTTGCTCACAAAGTGAAGAGAAAAGTCCAGAGAGTCAGACGATCCTTTCAAAACATTCAGTGTTCTCTTACTTCTTTAACTAAAAGAAATGAAGTCAAATCATAAAAGTGGGAAGAAAAAAAAAAACGGGACAGAAATGGACCTTCTGCTCGTGACGGTGTCTGATGCGTCGTGATCGCGCGAGTCTCCTCTCGTTAGTAATTTCATATTACCTCGTCCTAATGGTGACCTTTTTAAACACTGAGAAACACTCCATCTGCTACTGCTGTAAAAACAGGGACGGAGAGATAAAGCTCTGAATAGATCACATGACCGTTTAACTGCTCTTATTATTTGCATTTCTTTTATTCTATAGTTACATTTATATCAATATTTACATTATTTTTCTATTATTTCAAACATCATGCTTTTAGTTCATGCATCATTTTCCACGCTTGTAAATTTAAAACGTCTTTCCATTTTCTTCCATTTTTCTGCTGTTATTTATTATTTATTGCACTTGTATTTTTTTTTGTATTTTATTGTATTTTTTATTGTATTTTATTCCAAGTCTATTAACATGTACATATTCTGTATACATAATGGATCACTTAGCTAAGTTAGATTTTAGTATTTAAATTTTTTTTTTTCTTACTTTTTTTTTTTTCGCATTATCTTGTCAGATTTCCAGAAAAGCAGTGGGGGGGGGAGAACTTTTGCTCAGCATAAAACATGAGACTGACTTTCCATGGTTATTCTAAATGTCTTTTTGTGCGTGTGAATGTTTTCAGGTGTGTTTTGTCTCGCAGGACAAACACTAAGTCAAGGTTTGGTTGTGTGTGTGTGTGTGTGTGTTATTCTGTTGTTCAGCACACTCGGGATCGTTACTCAGCTCGTGTTCGTACTTCACTCTTTCGCACCCGGTGTTTTGGCTGTATTATGCTGAATGCCAGTGATGTGGTTAACGTTTAAGTGTTTAAACTAGTCACACGTCTTAAAGCTACATATTTAAACGATAACGCACTACAGCGGTCGCAGCCGTGCTGATATTCAGCACAACAGCACGACCTCGAGTGCGATATCGCTTTTATAGAGCAGTTCCACAAACACTGTTTATTATTTGTTTGTTTGTTTACCTAATCATTGCAAACACCAATCCTTCTGCAGCTGGTGGAGCTAACTAGCTCCATCGCCACCCATGGAGCGGCTCTCGTCCAATCGGATTACGCGCGTCTTATCGTGTTTTTCTTTAAACAGGAAGTGGAGAGAGAGCCGCACGGTGGTCAGTGTCATGCCCCTTCTGCGTTGTTATGGACCATGAAAGCGACGATGCTGAGACCTCCTTCACGCTGGTGTACCGACTCGAGAGACCCGTGTTCAACGAGGAGCACATCGACACCCAGCTGCATAAGAAAGAACGGACGCACAAGCCTGTCAGACAGAGACTAGCCGAGCACTGCCGGTAACATGTCCACATTCTGAGTTAAAATCACCCACACGGGATAATGACTGTTCCACAGATACTGTATGTGTCCTTGTTAAGGTCTGCTGTAATTACTTTTAATCATGAGCTTGTTTAATTGCATCAACACTGCAGTTCTGTAATTACAGTGTGGGAAAGTATGTCATGGTTTAACCTGATCTTTAGCTGAAAGTAAACACTTTTATCTGCCCCCCCCCCCCTCTCTCTCTCTCTCTCACTCACTCACACACACACACACACACACACACACACACACACACGTTCTGTGGTTTTCTTCCCCCTCAGCTGTTCACCTAAAAAGGCCAAATCTGCCGTCTTCAGCTTCCTCCCCATCCTGTCATGGCTGCCGTCCTACCCGGTGAAGGACTACCTGTTTGGGGACGTGGTCTCGGGTCTCAGCACCGGAGTCATGCAGCTGCCTCAAGGTCGGTCCTTAGGACACGCGTCTCATGAACATGTTCATAACCTCCAGTCTTTGTGGAGTCCAAAAATACACAGATCTCTCGTAGCTGCAGGTTGCACATGTGTAAAGATGCTCACGATACTGTAATCTCACTTTCAGACAAATCTCTACTGTCTTCTCTTGTGACGGGGAATCCTTGAGTTTTGTACTATTTTCCATGAAAGTGTAGTTGCTGTAGTATAGCTCTCTCTCTCTCTCTCTCTCTCTCTCTCTCTCTCTTTAGGTTTAGATGAAGTAGCTCTTATTGGAGTTACTCCAAGTCTTGCCAAATCATGTCAGTAATTTTTACAACCTGCGCCTTGCAATTCCATCCAGTTTTATTTGTAGAACAGATTTTTGCAGTGGACGTCGTCAAAAAGCAGCTTCACAGGAAGCACAGATCAGGAGAGGATGAAGTCTAGGAGAAATCAAAATCATAGAGCGAACTAGGGTTATGAGAAGTTAAAGTTCAGAAGAGAATGAAGTTTCAGGGGGGACACAGCTGGGGGAAGAACAAATAGTGACGACGAAGATTGGTGGAGGACACAGTCTAGGGGACAGGATGAGGTTTTAAGGACGGGGTGAAGTTTATAGGACATCCAAGTTTAGGAGACAACGAGGTTTATGGAGGAACTGAAATGATGGTTGATATTAACGGTGCAACAAAAAAGCATTTGTCCTGTCATTTTCAGTTTGTAAGTCCGTTGATGTCGCAGCCACACACACACACACACACACACGTCGGCTGGTCCCTCTGGGTGGGAGGCGCATACTCGCACTCCCCAATTCCCCGTCAATCACAGATGTGTATGGCTATGATGTCATGTCATGTATGAGGAAGAGTGCAGAGTGCAGTTTCCTCAGCATGTCTTATACTGTACTCATCTCTCTCTCCCCACCCCAGGTCTCGCGTACGCGATGCTAGCTGCCGTTCCTCCAGTCTACGGCCTGTATTCATCGTTCTTTCCTGTTCTTCTCTACACCTTCTTCGGCACGTCCAGACACATCTCCATAGGTGAGCTCCTCTCCCTCTCTCCCTCCATCTCTCTCTCTCTCTCTCTCTCTCTCTCTCTCTCTCTCCCTCTCCCTCTCTCTCCCTCTCTCTCTCCCTCTCTCTCTCTCCCTCTCCCTCCATCTCTCTCTCTCTCTCTCTCTCTCTCTCTCTGTCTCTCTCTTTCTCTCCCTCTCTCTACAGCTGGAGTCACTTATCATTTAGACTCCATGTTGATCTCAGCAACGATTATAATAATACTTTTTTTAAACAGCAAATGACACTTTCTTTTATAAAAATGTAAGTCTGTTGACAGAAGTGACTCCACACCTCCTGACCAATCAGAGTCCGGAACTCAGCAGGGTTGCACTCGTGCGTGGGCACATTTGGATAAAACGAGTGTAGTGTGTGAGCTCATATAAAATATTTTTTATGAAGATAGATATGAACGACAGCAGATGAAGTTGAGTTTAATCAAGACATCTTGAAGCTGTTTATTTCAGCTTTTGCACTTCTCACAGCTGGATCAGTGAGTGTGTGGAAGCTTTCCAGCCACGTGTGTGTGTGTGTGTGTGTGTGTGCGCGTGTGTTTTGAGTGTTATTTTGCTGAGTGTAACCATGGAGCTGAGGCTAAAGGGCTACAAAGCTCTCTCCGCGGGACCCAACACTAACCCGACAGGAAGATAAACGCGACCTGGCCTGTTCTGGACTTCCGCGGAGATGAAGTCTCGCGTATCTGACGATCGGCGGAGCGACCGAGTGTGTTTTTAAGGCTTTAGATAATTGCTGGAGATATGGCTTTGTAATGTAGACTGCGTTCTGTCCTCTCCAGCCTGACTGAGAACACTCTCGGATCTCATGAAGACAAGAATAGAAGACTTTTAGAAAAGAGTTTTTTTTTGTTGTTGTTGTTTTTGTATTTTATTTTATGTTTTTTTTTTCCCTCAGGTTGTCAGTCTCTTTATTCATGCGTCCATGCAAGATGTTTTTCAGCACCATTTGTCATCAACATTTAGAAAAGACATTGATTTATATACACTGTAGGTTTATCTCAGAAACCAGCACACAGACTTTATATACTTTTTTTTTTTATTGATCCACTAAGGTCAAGGTCACGACAAGGTCAAATATCTGAAATATTTCCCTTAGAACCCTCCTTCCTGTTAGAAAAATACATGACAATACTTCATGCAAACAGATGAATAACAGGAAAGAGTGCACATGTGAAGCAGGAGTGTAATGCTGGTGGTGTTGAGTTCTTCCAGAGAGACGTTTACATCCTTACACTTGTATACGAGTTTGGGATCACGCGCAGAAATTTTTTTTGTTTGTTTTCGTTTAGTGATTTTTATTAGAAGGTTGTTAATTAATTTTGTGAAACATCACACGTTTATCCGAATGCATTTGTACTAATAAGCTCTCGTTTCCATAGTAACAGCTCATTCGTAACACATGGTGTAGTTTTGTTGTTGTTTGTTTAGTTTAAGTATAGAGAGAGTCTAATATATAGTTGAAGGAATTTTAGAAGAGATAAAGCTGTAACATTTCTCGCCTAAAGCACAATGGCGTGTTTCTTTTTTTGTTTTGTTTTTTAATAAACAGAAAGAGTCATTAAATTAATGTGCGATAAGAGGATTAAACACTTCAGGGTGGAGGGAGGAGGAGGAGGAGGAGGTTTCCTTCATCATAACAGGGATTTGATTCATGCTGAACATCTGAACAGTGGTAAGATAATGAAGAGTGTAGAAGAGAAGGGGTGAGCTCTCAGTGACGCGACGTGCTCTACAGGAAATGTCGCTGACGGACTCCACCCTGGCGTTCACTAAAGATTTGTATCACGATGACTCGGCAGATTCTCTTGTCACGCCGCTGGTGTGTTTCTCGTCAGAGTCATTAGTCATAACGAGTCAGGCTGTGTGTCGCCTGCCTGTGACACCGAGGCCACGCAAAGTAAGAGTCGCTATACGTCGTCTCGCACCGTCATCACGCTTTTACTTCGTCCTCATCTCCTCCTGAACCAGCCATGGGCTTTTGACCAAACCCTCACGGAGCATTTCTGATGAAGCGTAGATCTGCACACGCTGTTTCACTTTCAGGGGGATTTTGGTTTCATTATTAAGACTCTCTTTTTTTTTTTTTTTTTTTTAATACAAATTGGAAAGGGAATCCTCAACGCAAAAGTTGATTATCTGGCAACCAAAAACTTGTGAACTACTGTACTGTACACAAGTTCTAACCTTAGTTCTAACCTCTGTTTTGCAATAAAAAATGTTTTTTAATACAAATCTGCACAATAATCATTGAACAAACACTCCAAAAAGCATTTGCACACCCATTGCAGCTTCACACACACGCGCACACACACCACTGACTCACCACATTTCAGATTTTCAAACATCAGTATTCCACTAGAACATTATTTGCACGCCAGAAAATTGACAGCAGCACGTTCTAGAAGAAAACACTTTACTAATGCGGGCTGCCGGGGTCCACGTGCTGAAAAGAAGCAGGTGTGACGGTCGAGGTCCTCAGGAGAAGTGTGTGTGTGTGTGTGTGTGTGTGTGTGTGTGTGTGTGTGTGTGTGTGTGTGTGTGTGTGTGTGTGTGTGTGTGTGTGTGGGGTTCTGCAGGACACGCTGGAAAAGTCAGCAGCACAAACTTACTGTAGTTTTCGTTAATTATTGTTTCCCGGGCTTGGTAGTGCTGCTGTTCCCTTTGTTTTGAAGGCGTTCTTGCTCTACAGCATTTCTTTACAATACAAGTGTCAAAGACTTTTCACAGAACTGTTCATATGGGTGACTCTAACCATCTCACTGACTCACTCACAGAAAACCACACCAGGAAGTGTGTGTGTGTGCTGATTAGGATTAAGGGGGACTCACTCTTTGCATAAGTGTTGGCGTAATCCATCACCAGGTGACGTAATCAGTTCACCAACACACGTTGTATTACTTAAACATTACTGAAAAAGTACCAAAAAACTTTTGAGCTTCTGCAAAACTGTTGATCAGTTTTGTGTGACATCGCGCCCCCTGGTGTGCTATTTGTTTATGACCCTCTGTACCGCGCCACAGCTCATCGTTGTTGTTGTTGTTGTTGTTGTCCGTCCTGCAGGCACGTTCGCGGTGATCAGCCTGATGATCGGCAGCGTGGTGGTGAGAGAGGCGCCGGACTCCATGTTTCCTCTGAACGGGACGAACGGGACGGGGCTGATCGACGTGGCGGCTCGAGACGCCAGGAGAGTGCAAGTGGCCGCGACCGTCACCGCGCTCATGGGACTCTTCCAGGTGCTTTTACACGTTGTGTTGTGTGTGTGTGTGTGGGTCAGTGTGATCGGTACTAATGAGAACCTCAACACTGCAACGTTCTGATAAGGAGCATGTGAGGAACACGGGACGTAGATGATGGATAGAGTCTTAAAAACGGAGTAAATATTACAGAAAACTCGAACAGTGTTTAATGTCTATGATGTTGAGTCGAGTGCAAAAATTTGTGCACCCTATATACAAAATTACGAAGACATTTAACTTTCTTTTTCTCTATACGTCTTTCTGTCTCTGTTGATCTCTCTCTCTCTCTCTCTGTTTTGATTTTTCTTTACTCACTCGGTCACTCTTTCTTTTTTTCCTTTGTCTTTGCGTTTCTTCTATCTGCCTTATTCAATCTCTCTCTCTAATATTCTTTCTCTCTCGTTCTATTCACTCTCTCTTCCTCTTTCTCTCTCTTGTTTTCCGACCTTTTATTAATGCGTTTATTTATTTCTAAATAATAAAAATATCTGTCTATCCAAGTGGGTTTTCAAAAAAAAATGCTGTTCAGGTGAACACAAGGTTGAAATAAAGGGCAGGATTGAAAATGAGTTCCTTTTCTCTGCTTCTCTTTCACCCCACACCTCTCTCTCTCTCTCTCTCTCTCTCTCTCTCTCTGTGTGCAGCTGATGCTGGGCGTGCTGAGGTTCGGTTTCGTGGCGATCTACCTGACCGAGCCGCTGGTGCGAGGCTTCACCACCGCCGCTTCAGTGCACGTGTTCGTCTCTCAGCTGAAATACCTTTTCGGGGTTAAAACCCAGCGCTACAGCGGGCCGTTATCTGTACTCTACGTGAGTGAACATCTCAAAGCACACACGACCTCTTACCGTGTTACGACCTGCGCTCGCTGAAACGCGTCCCGCTGCTGAGTACGATTCTCCCTCTGTTGGTTTTGGGTTTGTTTTTCTCTTTTTTCCCAGTGAGTAACATTTGTCTTTGGAAGCACATGAGCACAAGGTCACGGTTAAACCTGATAACTGCGTCACCTAAAAACACACACACGTGCACACACACAAACACTCGCTGTATAATCGCTGAACCTTTTGGGCCTTTTTTCAGCACAGATATTTTTTTGTAATTATGGACACTGTGTGTAGAAAAAAAGGATTAAAAACACAAAGTAAAAGCAGGTATTTGGGTTGTTGTGCTAATTTATAAAAGAAATTAAATAAAGACTGAAATCTTCCATTTCCACAATAAACCTTATGTTTGGAGCTCTGGCGTGTCCTCGTCCCATCAGTGGTTCCTGTCTGGGGTCCACCTGTTCCTCATTGAAATCGTTGGACATCACTAGGAAAGACACACACCTGCCTATTTACCGTCTCACACTAGATGGTCAGGCAACTAACCAAGTACCTAAAGATCAGTATACATGAGATCCTGAGTTCCCCTTGTGGAGACGGGAGAGACTTACAGAAGGACAACCATCACTGCAGAACACATTCCTTAGCAAAAGTCACATGACCGCTCATATGAGATCAGGAACTCAAGCACCTTATGAAAATGAAGTTCATTGAATCCACACTACAGAAGAATTGCCTAATAATAACAGACTCAGACTGTCTGTCAGACATTTTCTATTGGACTGTAATTCTTTTACTCTTGTGAGGAACTTAAAAAAGTTTTTAGACAAGTGAACTCAAGTTTTTAAAGTTTTTTTTTTCTCTCGAACAACTTATTTAGTTTTAATATCAAATAACAAAAACTGACTCTCGCCATGAATAGAAGTAGAAGTAGAAGCTGGCATGGCTTAAAAAAAAAAATAGAAGAAGAAGGATCTCAGGTTGGGGTGACGGTGTTCAGTTCAGCAGGACATCAACCTGAAGCACAACACCAAGAAAACACAGGAGTGGCTTGAGAACAGCTGTGTCGCAGTCCTGGAGCAATAGAGTCCAGACCTGAACCCCATGGAGCGTCTCTGGAGAGTCCAGAGAATGTCTGAGACCCGACTCTGCACGTGTAACCCGGTTGAGCTCGAGCGATAATGCCAACAAGAGCAGAAGAAACCTCCCAAAGAAAGGTGTACCAAGCGTGTATCCTCATTCACAAGCAGACTCCAGGCTGCCAAGGGAGCTGTTTAATGGGATATTTCAGTAATGAAAACTCACATGATTCGTTCCACAACCCAAAAATATTCATACAAAATAGTTAATACAAAATATAAAGTAAAAATAAAACAAATTAACCTTCTCTTTATCTTTGAAAAGAATTGTAACTGGTGTTAGATGAGAGAAAAGAGAAGGAGGGGGACTACTGTGTAGGACAACATCGTTACTGGAATCTTTTCTTTTTTTTTGCGTAATTTTAACAGGAACCTCTCTAATGACACTCGCTTTTGCCTCAGAGATTTTGCGGAAATGTGATGTTGCAGATTCCTCATCCGCAGTGCTGCAGACTTTTTTAACCTTTTTATTAAGGAGGCCGATGCAGTACAGTTACTAAAGAACACTGACTACACTTGGACACACACAAAAAAATGCTTTAATTTCGTTGTCACATTGTTAATAACCAGTACACGCATGCACTGAGATTGAGTATGGGAGACGTTTACCCACAATCCCACAGCGCAAGAGAGAGAGAAGAACCATCGACTCAGTTGTGATCAGGTGACCCACAGCAGACAAAGCGCATATGTACTACTCGTATATCAAGACCCCGCTCGTTTATCAAGTTAAAATTTAAAACGCTTGCAGACGGAGTCACTCACAATCCATGGTTTTACTGTAATTACCAAAATCTCTAAAAACCTGTTTTTACGAGTTTTTTTTTTGTATAGAATTATAAGAGAAAAAAAGAACTTGAATCCATTTTTCGAATAAAACATAGTGTCCAAAACCTCGAAACATTCCATCCCACGATTAGTCCAGAGTGTACCTTATAAAATACATTATTTTAGTATTCTGCAAGCACGTTTTTTTTGTGAACGGGTTCTCATGTGTGTGCAGAGTTTCATGGCGGTGTGTAAAGAGATTACCAGCACTAACGTCAGCGCGCTCATCGTGGGTCTGGTGTGTATCGTCTTCCTCTACGGCGTGAAGGACCTCAACGAGCGGTTTAAGAAGAAGTTGCCCATCCCCATCCCCGGAGAGATCATCGTGGTAACGCTGTGTTTTTACACCTAGCCTTGTATATGCGCGGTGTGTGTACGTCTCCGTGAAGGTTCTCACACGATGTGTGTATTCCCAGGTGATCGTCTCGACGGGGATTTCCTATGGGATGTCTCTTTCTGAGAGGTACCAGACGGACATCGTAGGAGAGATCCCCAGAGGGTGAGTCTCGGCGCCGCCGCCGCCCGCACGCCTCCCCGGGAACGCGTACGCACGCTTTTAACCACAAGCTTTCTGCTTTCCAGCCTTCAGGCGCCGTGTGTGCAAGACTTCAGTCTCTTCCCCAACCTGATCGCGGACGCTGTTGCTCTGGCCGTGGTCGGCTTCTCCATCGGGATCTCCCTGGCCAAGATATTCGCTCTGAAATACGGATACAGCGTGGATGGAAACCAGGTGACGCCTCCTCACTTCCTGTGTCGCGCCGAACCTCAAAGCAGAACAATTTTGGTGTCCTTTTTTTGGATGCCGTTCATTAAGCAACTGTATCACTTAATTAAACGTGTACAGTAATATATTGACCTCTTCCTTCTCTGAGACTTAGAGCTTTAAACCATCTGATCGATTTATTACTGCTCTTTATTACAGAGGAATGTTCTGCCAACATCACGTTTATAAAAAGCATAAAGATCCGATCCTGAGTTTGAGTTTATCGTCACACTGGGCTGTAAAGTGCTGATTAAAATGGACTTCCTGTGTTTTTTTTTTTTTTTCGTTTTTTTTTTTTTTTTATAGTAACTGGGTGTGATATTGATTCTTTCTTTAACGAGATGATGATTGATTTCTGGCGGTAACTGAAACAGCAGTGATATGATGTGATTGATGATGTTGTGATTTGTGACACAGGAGCTGATTGCGCTCGGGTTGTGTAACTTTGCCGGCTCCTTTTTCCACACCTTCGCCGTCACCAGCTCGATGTCTCGCAGTTTGGTGCAGGAGAGCACAGGCGGAAAAACTCAGGTACCACACACATGCACACACACACGCACACGCGCGACTCAACCTATTGTTCTCGGATGCGAGTCCTTAAGATAAAAAATTTAACATTGTGAAACACATTGTCTCACAGGAAATAATGTAAATGCAGATCATCCGTTTCAGACACCCAAAAATATTACCAATATCTACCACTATAATTATATTTTTGTACATAAAAACAATCAAAACACTACAGAAAAGACATGTAAATGAAGTAAAATATGAAATGATAACCATGATCTTCAGAATACTAGAATTCAGAGTCCTAGAGAGTGTGCTGCTTTAAGTGGGTGGGGCTTGTCCTCTGTCTCCCCTGTCAATCACAGTGACATTAGCAGACGTCTGTAGACGAGGTCTGAGGAACAGGGCAGAGAGCAGCATGACTGTGACACGGCTTTATGTGTCTCAGAGGAAACGCGAGATGATCGAGGGGTGATGAGGTCCTGGGGAGGAATTAGAAAGAACAAATTTATAAGAAAAAAGGGGGAAATTTTTTAAATATTAAAAAATAGGTGTGTGTGTGTGTGTGTGTGTGTGTGGTTTATCCTCATTTGTAGCAGATTTGATTAAAACAAGTTTAAATGTGCATTAGCAGTGCTAATTGATAGCAGGCAAGGTCTGTGTGTGTGTGTGTGTGTGTGTGTGTGTGTGTCTGGGTATAGAGTTAATCACTGTTTTTTGATGGATGAGTCCATGTTGTTTCATTTCCTGCCTGACATTGTTGTTCAAAGTGATGTGTGTGTGTGTGTGTGTCCAGGGCACGACATCATTACAGTAGTTTAATTTCTGTTGTGATAAGTGTAAGATAAGCTCACTTATTGTAAGTCATAAATGTAAGATAAGCTGTTTCTTACCTGGAGTTTACAGTGTGTGTGTGTGTGTGTGTGTGTGTGTGTGTGTGTGTGTGTGTGTAGATTGCAGGATTGCTGGCCTCCTTACTCGTCCTTTTAGTGATTTTGGCAATCGGGTTTGTGTTCCAGCCTTTACCACAGGTACACACTCATTCATATTTATACATGTCTCACTCTCTCTGTCTCTGTCTCACTGTGTCTCCCTCTGTCTCTCTCTCACTCTCTCTGTCACTGTCTCTGTCTCTCTGCTTCTTGCTTCTCCTACTGTATACTTCACGTAGATGAATTTTCACAGTATACAGTATATTACAGTGTCTTGTAGTGTCCAAATACTCACTGAATAGTTTTATCATTATTAATGGGGATTACCCATAATGCACCACAAATCTAGCATGCAGATATTAGAGTTGCCAGGTTTAGAGTTTTCTCTCAGATACAGTGTCTAACTTTACACTGCTTTGAGATCCATGATTGTGTGTGTATATGTGTGTGTATATGTGTGTGTATATGTGTGTGTATATGTGTGTGTGTGTAATATTTCTGGCTTTTATTAATTCAGTGTTAAGAACAGGTAGTCGCTGACTTACAAACATTTGAGTTATGACTTTCCGCAGATCTACAAACATTTTGTAGATGCGAACAAATAACAGAAGTAACTCGCATGTATTATACAAAACAACTGGACATTGCAGCGCACCGGATACCAATATTTACAATCATGTACAATATTTCCGGTGTGTAAGTGATGTATAAAATGTCAGTGTGTAATCTGTTCTAGTAGACCTGTTTGTGATGTTAATGTTTGGGTCACATGATCTCTCTCTCTCTCTCTCTCTCTCTCTCTAACGTCAGACGGTGTTGGCCGCGATCATCATGGTCAACCTGCTCGGCATGTTCAAACAGTTCCGAGACATCCCCGCTTTATGGAGAACCAGCAAGATCGAACTGGTGAGTTTTTAAGCTTCAGAGCATTATATTGGAATCAGAGTCAGAAAGCACACGACTGTCTGCTGTTTATCGTTCAGTTTAATTTACAAGCCGTGTGTCGTTCTCATCATCTTCTCCCAAGGCGATTTGGGTGGTGGCCTTCGTGGCGGCCGTCCTCCTGGGGCTGGATTACGGACTCCTGGTGGCTGTTACGTTTGCGATACTCACCGTCATCTACAGGACACAGAGGTGAACAAGACCAGTTCATAC
>JAAGKR010012685.1:0-15835 GCA_011419295.1 Clarias macrocephalus
CTGGGGACCTGTGACTTCAGTTGTTCGATAGCTCAGGACTGGAATCTCCTACAGTCTACCTGAGCCTCCAGGAACAAACTGGACTCCTTTTAATTTTAACACATCTCCTGTTACACTGAACTTCCAGTACACATTATTAAGTTGATCAATCCCTGCTATCCGTTATCACCCAGATGAGGATGGGTTCCCTGTTGAGTCTGGTTCCTCTCAAGGTTTCTTCCTATTACCATCCCAGGGAGTTTTTCCTTGCCACCGTCGCCCTCGGCTTGCTCATCAGGGACAATCTTATCATTTTGATTCATACACATTGCATACAGACTTACTTCTTTTTATTGTGTAAAGCTGCTTTGCGACAATGTCAATTGTTAAAAGCGCTATATAAATAAAATTGACTTGACTTGACTTGAATCACTGTGATAATCTATTTTAGTTAAAATCAACACTATTAGAAAGTTGGGCCACACATGTTGAATCCCTATTTTTCAGGTACATTTTCATGCTGAGAATCTGGTTAAAAGTACCACATCTCTACTAGGTATTCTAATATATTCTGATCTGGTAGTTGAGAAGGCCACTGAAGAGCACTAGTACATTATGATGCTGCAAGTAGCCATTAGATGGTAAATTGTGGTCAAGAAGGGATGCAGATGGTCAGTGACATTATTTAAATATGTACTAATAGTCCCAAAATATTCCACAAAAACATTACCACATCATTACACCACCTCCACCAGGCTGGACTGATGAGACAAGACAGATTGGGTCCATGGATTCATGCTCGTGGCACCAATTCTGATCTTATCAGTGTGCCTTAGTGAAAATGGAGACTCAACAGTCAAAGCTACATACAGTACAGACCAAAAGTTTGGACACACCTTCTCATTTAAAGAGTTTTCTTTATTGTGTTCTTTGTGTTCTTTAGCCCAAACAAGTCTCTTCTGCTTGTTGCCTGTCCTTAGCAGTGGTTTCCTAGCAGATATTCTACCATGAAGGCCTGATTCACACAGTCTCCTCTTAACAGTTGTTCTAGAGATGTGTCTGCTGCTAGAACTCTGTGTGCCATTGACCTGCTCTCTGATCTGAGCTGCTGTTAACCTGCGATTTCTGAGGCTGGTGACTCGGATGAACTTATCCTCCGCAGCAGAGGTGACTCTTGGTCTTCCTTTCCTGGGGCGGTCCGCATGTGAGCCAGTTTCTTTGTAGCGCTTGATGGTTTTTGTGACTGCACTTGGGGACACTTTCAAAGTTTTCCCAATTTTTCGGACTGACTAACCTTCATTTCTTAAAGTAATGATGGCCACTCATTTTTCTTTACTTAGCTGCTTTTTTCTTGCCATAATACAAATTCAACCTCTTTGAATGAGAAGGTGTGTCCAAACTTTTGGTCTGTACTGTATGTTTTTCCAGTCTTCACGAGTCTAGTTTTGGTGAGACTGTGTCTACAGCTTCAGCTTTATGCTCTTGACTGACAAAAGAGAAACGTGTTGTGGTCTTCTGCTGTTGTATCCTATCTGCCTCAAAGTTCAAAGTGTTGTGCATTCTGAAATTTTTTTCTGCTCAATACAATTCAACAAACTGATTTTTTGAGTTACTGTAACCTTTCTGTCATTAAAGCCAGTCTGGACACTTCCAAAGATTTTTTATTAACAAGGTGTTTTGTCTGCAGAAGCACAGCTCACTGAATGTTTTTTTCTTTATTGCACCATTCTGAGTAAACTCTAGAGACTGTCATGCATGGAAAATCCCAGGAGATCAGCAGTTATAGAAACACACAAACCAGCCCATGAGGTACCAACAATCATCCCATGGTCCCAGCACAGTACTGCTGCTATGGATAGAAATTTGTGCGAAAAAAAAATAAAGATTAAATAAAAACAAAAGAATTTAACAGAAATAAATAAATTGAAAGTAAATAAAAATTATTTCAAACATACAATAAAACTATACAAGATAATTGCATTGAGAATTGTTCTCCACTTTTTATTTACGGACCAGTTTCTATATATAAAATGATCATACACAGATTTTAATTCATACTTTCATGTTGCTCATAATTTATATAACAGTCCCTGCAACTGAAAGAAAATTCATTTATTTTCATTTACTGCTTTATTCTAGTTTGGGTAATGGTGAATCCTAGTTTGGAAACCCTGGGAACAGAGTTGGATTATGGTCCTAGAAGGCACTAGGGCATTTCAAGTCAGGAGACTCAGAAGACCTCAGACTTTCATAGACCCTAGATGTGGCCTAAGGCTTTTCAAAACCCACGGCAGGCTAATGTCCTCAAATGATTTTACCAGGGACTTACCACGGAAAACCTTGGACTTTGACTGGGAAAGTCTCAGGGTTAGGAATACCTCAAGCCTAAGCCTTCTGAGTGCATTTGTATGCCAAGGACCTCACAAATCTGAAGTGTCTACAGGTCTGGGCCCGTATTCACAAAGCTTCTTAAGCCTAAAATTTGCTCCTAGTGATGAAATTCTAAAAAAAAATTCTTTGAATTGTGACATTTTCTTACAATTTTCCCTTAAATTTAGGACTAAATCTTAGTAAAGATAAAAATGATTCATGAAACATCTTAGCCCTAAAAACAGCTCCTAAGGTAAAAATTATTATGAGTAGAAAGGAGCACTTTTAAGAGGCTTAAGAGTTTCTATAGCAGAGGACAAAATGACAGAAAGAAGAAATATTCTCCAAACACTGAATGCAAAGCTAAAAATAAACACTGCTCTTCTGGCCAATTTGGTTTTCTTGTTGTTTTACTTCCTTCCATCTCTCTTGGATAGTTGGCTACATACCATCCAAAAGTGCAAGTTAAACAGACTGTCCTGCAATCATGTAAACTGGTAAAAGCTGAGCCATTTGCTCCCATCAATCTGAAATGGATTACAAGTAATAAAATCAGTTTAGTAAATAAATGTGAGAACTTAAATATAGTAACTACTGTGTGGAAATGGATTGTTTCAAAAGTAGACACATTTTCAACATTTGACTGTTTAATTATCTTTTAAGATATTTAGCCTATAACAGAAACTTTGCATAAAGTAGCCTGTAGTCATGACTATACAATTTCATTATATACAAACAATATGATTTTACTGTCTGTTCTATTATCATGTATTCTATTTTTACAAAGAGGTTCAAGACCTTTGCAGAGGACAAAGGTTATTATTATCAACCAATCACAGTCCTTGAACTGCTGCATCATCCCTAGCAACACGGCCAACCACACCTCCTCACTAAGATAAAAGTTTTTGTACTTTCCTTACTCAGAGTTGCTCTAAGAAGTTTTCTAAATTACTTTTATTCTAAGACTCCCAGCTAGGACTTTTTAGGCTAAGATAGGAGCTCTCTGAGAGAATTCTAAGAAGCTTTGGGGCCCAGGAGTTTCAGAAGGGTGTGTGGCCTAAATCTTTCCAAGGCCCCAGGGCACTTACCCCACTAGCTTGATCCATAATCCAACACTGACTAGGTCCTTCTATTTCATCACATGATGCTGTAAAATAAGAGCTTTTCATTATTAAAACATAGCAGTGATTTCTACAGGCAATTTTGTTATGGTGCAACCTCACCATACATTTAAGTGATCTCCAATCATGGTCACTCACTCATGCACTCTCTATGCCACTGTCTCTAGGCCTGTCATAGAACACTAGGCAAGGTACATCCTGGATGGGTGCCAATTCATTGCAGATCACACAAGCATGCACACACTCACACACTATTCCATAATTTGGAAATGTATATTAACCTAATCTGCATGTCTTTGGATTGTGGGAGGAAACCAGAGTATCCAGAGGAAACCCACCAAGTACAAGGACAACATAGTTTTCATTTGTTTGGTGCAGGCCAATAATTTGACCCTTCAGAATCACAATAGCATATTTTACGTGACCATAGGATATGTCATCCAACTTGGTTGTTTAACAAATGAGAAGCTACTCACTTCATCATTTAGAGTTAAAAGAAAAGTTTCTTGCTGAAGCATATTAATCACTGCAGTCATTTTTCAATCAATGATTTGAAATATTTGCATGTTTCTGTGCATATGGTGATTTTGGGGGCATTTAGGCCCCATAATCCATCATGACCACACTAATCTTCATTTAAACTACACTGAAGGTCTTACACAGGTCTTCTTTAGTTTAGTTCCCCTGGACCCATATTCACAAAGCATCTTAAGTCTAAAATTTGCTCCTAGTAATAAAATTCTAAGAAAATTCTTAGAAAGTGGAGTGTGAGATGTTATTGGAGGAGGAAAGGCAATGTGAAAAGATTCAACAGTTAGAAGAACAACATAGAAACCTAGCGGCTCAAAAACATGAGCTGGAAAGACTGAAAATTGAAAAGGATATAAAAGCTGAACAAGCTAAACTGAATATCTACAATCAAGAAATGATGCAAGAGGCTGGCATTGAATGTGTTGAATCCAACACTAGGGAGCAGCGGCAGACATCTTCACAGAAACCTGTGTCTCAAGTTCCCATACAGCAGTTCATCAGTGGTTCACATTTGATGGCATCTTTTATAGAAATGATGCCTATAAAGATGCTTGAAACTACCTCAACCACAGGTATGGACAGTCATTCATTATACAAAGACTGTCGACACAGACACTCGTGTGACATCTGCAAGGGAAGACATCCAATCTGTCTCCATGATGACAACTTTACCAAAGTTAAAAAATCACTGAGAATCTCAGTGTGGAGACTGAAGAGCCACCCTCCATCACCTCAATGATTGTGCCGGTATGGCTTTCTTTTGTCAGCAATCTCATTGATCTCCCTCCCGCCTACACCAAAGACTGCATACCAGTAAATCAAACACACATTCCTACCTGTGAAATGGCAAGGAACTGGAATCATCTTAGCAAAATAGCTGAGGAAATTCCATCACAGTTGCAGTGTGAAGTTGGAGCCTATATAGTTCGCACAGATCTAGGGTGGAGCATTGTAGGTTGCTCACCATCTTACCAGGACACACCGAGTATCACAAACGTGTGCCACAAAGTTGCAGTGAAGGAACTCCTTTCAGTGACTCCCTCCGATGTTATTAAAGTGCTTGAGTCTGACTTTAAGGATACTAGTAAGGATAACAGGACTGTGTCTCAGGACGACATTATGTTTCTGAAAATGTTAAAGGAAGGCATTCAGAAAAATCCTCATTGCCATTATGAGATGCCACTACCCTTTAAAGAAAGGGTAACAATGAACAATCCCTAACAATAAACAACTAGCTTTGTGTTGTCTTTGATTGCTGTGCTAGGTACAGGGGAACTAGCCTTAATGACCATTTGCTCTCTGGCCCAGATCTGACAAACTGCCTAGCTGGTGTTCTCATCGGGTTCAGACAATATCATATTGCACTCATGTGTGACATTGAGATGTTCCATCAGTTCCACGTGTTTGAAGCAGACAGCGACTATCTACGTTTCCTTTAGTGGAAGGATGGAGACCTGAATACAGAACCAGGAATTCCGCATGAAAGTTCATCTCTGGTGCTGCAGCATCACCTGGATGTGGGAACTATGGTTTAAAGCATCTTGCAAAGGAGAATGAGAGCCTGTATGTTCTTGGCTCACGGTTCGTTATGAAAGACTTTTATGTAGATGATGGTGTGGCGAGCATAGAAAGCGTGGATGAAGCTGTAAAGCTTGCAAATGAAGCTCAGAGCCTTTGTGCTCTTGGTGGTCTGAGACTGCACAAGTTCGTGTGTAACAACAAATCAGTTCTGGAGAGTATTCCCCCCTCAGAGCATGCTGCTGAAGCAAAGACTCTTAACCTCGCTTTCATTGACACAAAAATGGAAAGAGCTTTTGGAGTCCTTTGGGACATTGAATCTGATACTCTCAGATTTCACATTTGCCTAAAAGATCAGCCAGCAACACGGCGCACCATACTATCTACAGTTGCCTCTCTTTATGACCCATTGGGGTTCATTTCTCCTTTTCTTTTGTCAAAAGGGTTCAGTCACTAAAGGTACAAACCACAGAACAAATAAGTCTCTCAGATCGCTTGTCAAGATTTTCCTTGTGGTATAAAGTCACCCAAGCTGTTGCACGTCTTCATCATCGTGTCAGGAATGACAAGTCAACAGGTCACAGCACTGTACAGGAGCGAGATGATGCAAGGTGCATCATTTTAAGAGACTTACAGAGACAAGTATATGCAGGGTAGATTAAGTTGCTCAGTAAGGGAGCTCAACTTCCATCTAAGAGTAAACTGTATCATGTGGATGACTTTCTTGATAACGATGGAATCCTCAATGTGGGAGGAAGACTGAAAAATGCATTTCTCCCTGATTCACTGAAACATCCAATGATCATCCCAAAGGATAATCACATCACAAAGATAATAATTTCTCATTGTCGTGAACAGGTCAGACATCAAGGAAAGGGTCTCACCATTAATGAGATCAGATCAAATGGGTACTGGTTTCCAGGAATCAATAGAACTGTTGCAGCACAGATACATCAGTGTGTCAAATGCCGGAAGCTCAGGAGAATCACGGAAGAACCACAGATGGAAGATCTGCCATCAGAGCGTGTAAATCCATCATCACCATTTAACTATTGTGGAATGGACTGCTTTAGCCCATTTTTCACTAAAACAGGACGCAAGCTGCATAAGCGATGTGGTCTCCTGTTCACAAGTCCTTGCTGTCAAGCTATCCTTATTGAAATGTTGGATGACATGTCGACAGATGCCTTTATCAATGGCCTCCGATGTTTTATAGCAATAAGAGGGGCAGTACATGAGAAGATGTGATCAGGGAAGTAATTTTATTGGAGCTAAAAATGAACTGAGGGAAGCTCTAAAGCAAGTGCAGACTAGTCGTTTGACTACATTTTTGGATGAGAAGCAGTGTGACTAACATGAACGCTCCCCATTCAAGTCGTGTGGGAGGCAAATGGTAAGGGCAGATCAGGACGGTGAGGAATGTTCTTCGTTCCACTCTTTCACTCTCGTTAGGCAGGCTAGATGATGCCTCACTACGGACATTCCTCTATGAGGCAATGGCTATTGTAAATAGTCGTCCACTCACAGTAGAAAACCTAAATGATCCAGGTAGTCCTGAACCACTAATGCCTAACCACCTGTTCACCATGAAACCAGTGGTGGCCTTACCACCCCCTGGCAAGTTCATCAAGGAGGACATGTAAAAAGATGGCGTCATGTTCAGTATCTTACAGAGCAACTCTGGAGTCGATGGAAAACAGAATACCTCTCCAATATTGCCACTAGACAATGCTGGCAAACTCCAAGGAGAAACCTAAAGGTTGGTGACATAGTCATGGAGAAGGCAGATGACCTGCCAAGAAGTGAATGGAGGTTGGCTACAGTTGTAGAGTCTGTAACTTCTAAGGATTGGCTTGTGAGAAAGGTAAAAATACATCTTGGAGACAAGAAGATAAGACAGAAAGAGCAGTGCTCTGGCAAACTTCCTTTTGTTGAACATCCAGTTCAGTGGCTGATTTTGCTCTTAGAGACTGTTTAAAGACTCTCATCTATAGTTATATCCTTTACAGTATAAATAGTTATTTATGGACACGTTTGTTATATGCATGGCCTCATAGTATTCAGTACATCTTAAGAGTAAAGGTCATTTTGAGTTTAGAAATTGTGTTTTTGTTTGACACTCATAATTTGGTTGGAGTGTAAATGACCTCAATACACTGTGTAGTTAATTTCTAACATCTTTAAGATTTGCTTTTAGGTAATTTCATTTATTGCTTTTATTTTGTTACTTCCTGTTAAACGGAAAGTTTATTTTAGAATAAAGGCGCGAAAAGGTACTGATGGTGGTAAATGCATTAAATAGAGAAATGTTGTAAGGTTAAGCACGGACTACAAGGAGATAGAAAAAAGGTTTTTGTTTGATTTGTTTAGCCCCCCTCGAAAGTGGAAAGAAGGTTTGAAAGTTTTTTTTATGTTTATAAAGGAATTTATGTTTATTGTATATAGTGAGCTAAATATGTGTTTTTATATTAAGCTTGTCATTCTTTAATTATTTAATTATGGTCCTACAATGTTTTAATTTGTTGTTTAGCCTGTTATTTGTTTTCCTTTTAGCGCTTACGTTGGTTTGAAAATAAACTGCAGTTGGTTTGAAGTCAAATTTCAAGTTGGTGTAAAATCAAGTGCATGAGATAATAAAGACTTTCCGACCATCAGTAAAAGCTGTTTTTTTTTATTTTTTTTATTCGATAGGGATGCTACAGCAGAGGACAAAATGGGGGAAAGAAGAAATATTCTCCAAACACTGAACATAAAGCTAAAAGTAAACACTGCTCTTCTGTCCAATTTGGTTTTCTTGTTGTTTTACTTCCTTCCAGAAGATTGTTGGCTCCATACCATCCAAAAGTGCAACTTAAATTGAATCATGTAAATTGGTAAAAACTGAGCCATTTATCTTCCATCAATCTGAAATGGATCACAAGTAATAAAATCAGTATAGTAAATAAATTTAACTACTGTATGGAAATCAATTGCTTCAAAAGTAGACACATTTTCAACATTTGGCTGTTTCAACTAACTTTGCATAAGTAGCCTGTAGTCATGATTATACAATTTATTTATATACAAACATTATGATTTCACTGTATATTCTATTGTCATATATTCTATTTTCACAAAGAGTGCATTTTAAGACCTTTGTAAATTTTTTATCAAACAATCACGGTCCTTGAATTGCTGCCTCATCCCTAGCAACGGAGTCAACCACACCTCCTCACTAAGAGAAAGGTTTTTGTACTTTCCTTAGTCAGAGTTGCTCTGAGAAGTTTCCAAAATCACTTTTTTAGTCTGGGACTCCCAGCTAGGACTTTTTAGGCTAAGACAGGAGCTCTCTGAGAATTCCAAGAAGCTTTGTGAATACAGACCGTGATTTTTTTTACCTCACCTGATCATTTACAATTACAATGACCTTTATGGGCTGTGTTTTAGTGAGACAGAAAAGAGGGAAACCTAATCTCCATGAGTTTGTCCACTCTGGTTTAGGCCTAAAATGCAGGGCCTTTAAAGAGGGTTATAGCCTATTGTACTTCTCACCAGCTTGGTCAATAGTAAGCCTATTCAGCCCTTCTGATTCCACAAGTAATCCTGTGAGTCCATGCAGGCTGTTTGTTCATAGCATTCTTGTATCATTGTCCTTTGTGGTTCTAGCAGTAAGCTTTTGTTTGGCAGCAGGATGAAAACACCTCTAGGGCTTTCATTCTGTGTGCCATCCCATGCACTGGTAGGCTGGGTATTTGTGTCATTACAAAAAATGGAATGTGTGCTAAGATAGTGATCTGATAGTGTACAATATTTACATCTACATTATTTTACAATCTTGTAAAAAATTATTGAAAAAAATCTGTATTAAAAAGTGTCATAGTCAATCTTACTAATTTACCTACATTGTGCAACAGGTTTAGGAATTGGTCGCTGCTTGTACACTCACCTAAAGGATTATTAGGAACACCATACTAATACGGTGTTTGACCCCCTTTCGCCTTCAGAACTGCCTTAATTCTATGTGGCATTGATTCAACAAGGTGCTGAAAGAATTCTTTAGAAACGTTGGCCCATATTGATGGGATAGCATCTTGCAGTTGATGGAGATTTGTTGGATGCACATCCGGGGTACGAAGCTCCCGTTCCACCACATCCCAAAGATGCTCTATTGAGTTGAGATCTGGTGACTGTGGGAGCCATTTTAGTACAGTGAACTCATTGTCATGTTCAAGAAAACAATTTGAAATGATTCGAGCTTTGTGACATGTTGCATTATCCTGCTGGAAGTAGCAATCAGAGGATAGGTAACTAGGGTTCATAAAGGGATGGACATGGTCAGAAACAATGCTCAGGTAGATTGTGGTATTTAAACGATGCCCAATTGCCACTAAGGGGCCTAAAGTGTGCCAGGAAAAGATCCCCCACACCATTACACCACCACCAGCCTGCACAGTGGTAACAGCCAAATTCTGACGCTACCATTTGAATGTCTCAACAGAAATCGAAACTCATCAGACCAGGCAACATTTTTCCAGTCTTCAACTGTCCAATTTTGGTGAGCTCGTGCAAATGGTGCAATGGTCTTTTTCTTATTTTTAGTGGAGATGAGTGGTACCCGGTGGGGTCTCCTGCTGTTGTAGCCCATCCGCCTCAAGGTTGTGCATGTTGTGGCTTCACAAATGCTTTGCTGCATACCTCGGTTGTAACGAGTGCTTATTTCAGTCAAAGTTGCTCTTCTATCAGCTTGAATCAGTCGGCCCATTCTCCTCTGACCTCTAGCATCAACAAGGCATTTTCGCCCACAGGACTGCCGCATACTGGATGTTTTTCTCTTTTCACACCATTCTTTGTAAACCCTAGAAATGGTTGTGCGTGAAAATCCCAGTAAGTGAGCAGATTGTGAAATACTCAGACCGGCCCGTCTGGCACCAACAACCATGACACGCTCAAAATTGCTTAAATCACCTTTCTTTCCCATTCTGACATTCAGTTTGAAGGTCAGGAGATTGTCGTGACCAGGACCACACCCCTAAATGTATTGAAGCAACTGCCATGTGATTGGTTGATTAGATAGTTGCATTAATGAGAAACTGAACAGGTGTTCCTAATAATCCTTTAGGTGAGTGTATAAATTCAGATGCAGATGTGATTCAGATTCCATGTATGAACAGCTCTCTAATGTAGTCTTGCATTGAAATTTTACTTTTGTTCAATTTCCAGTTAACATCAATGTGATAAATGCTTAAGTACAGTTGAACTAAATTTATGTTATTACTTTGTCTTAATATTGTTAAAAGATTATATACTATTATAGTGTTTGTGTGTGTAATCACAAGGAATGGTTTTGTACTCAAGACTGTAAAATGTATCAAAGAAGTTAATGCGTTCACAAAAGCTTGCCTTAAATTTAAACCATCTGGCATGGAGTAATTCCATATTTAGCTGAACATTTATTTATTTATACAACCACATATTACTTTTTTTCCCATTTAATATATTTAACTAAAATATTTCAATATAGGGAGGGCTGTTAATATTCTTGAGCGAATGTACTTTTTTTTTGTTTGCAAATGCATCATAAATTGACCTATTTAAAGTATTTATGCATATTTGTCGAGTTATTTTTTTTTTACATTATTTGATGTTTTAAAATCTTTTGTGTTTTTTGAGGGGTTAAAACATATGCAGAAGTGAATACAAAATCAAAAATGAACAACAAATGCAAATCCAAAGCAATAGAAAAAAGTATAAAACAATACATAAAAACATTAATGTAATAATGACTTTTTTTAGGTTTACTTTTTTATCAGTTTTACTTTTTTCGTAGGTTTACTTTTTTGTCAGGTTTACTTTTAAGCTTAATTTTTTTTTTTTGCTAGTTTTTTTTTTATAATTAGGTTTACTTTTTGTTATTTTCCCTTTTTATTAGGTTTACTTTTTGCATTTGGTGTTTACCTTTTGGTTAAGATTACTTTTTCAGGTTTGCAATTTTGTCAATTACGTCTCGTTAAAAAGACGTCACTGGTAAAGGTCAGTATTAAATGATTGACACAAGAATGAACCAATGGCGTTGACCCCAGCATGGTGAGGGCGGGGTTAAATATCCAACTTAACCCTGGGAAGCATGCTGCTATAGAAACTGATTTTCAGAGACGTGTTGTGCAGGAGGTAGGTGAAACGAGGTCTATTTCTGTCTAAACAACGTTGAGCTTTATATATCGCTTAAAACGGATTTATATCACAGCAGAATTTATTTCGATGTTTAGATTTCTGGAGAGAAAGTCAGTAGGCTGGGAAGTTAATATTTCCTGCACGCTTTATGTGCCATATGTTAGCATGGGCTAGCTTGACCGTTGGTGCGTTATAGCGTTTGAATTTATATTTCTGTTAAAATAGTGAACAGTTTGTATTGTTTTTCAGATCCCCGGTATTGAGGGTGTCTCAGAGGTTCGCTTGGGTTTCATCAGTCTGCCTTGTACGGATTACTCCCGAGTGTTTTCTGTAACGCAGTGCTGCATACAGTGCGATCACTCATCCAAACACTTCATTCATCTCCGGGAGACCAGCGGTGTGTTTATGTCTTTGCTTTACGAAAACGCAGGCTATTTGGACGCAAGGAGCTGCGTATGGGAAAGGTATAATTCATATTTATGTATTTTTGTTCTTTCTTTAACATCTGATTGATTTATTTGTCTAGCATGTGTTCAGGTTTCCGTCTCGCGCCTGCTCTATAAAATGATTCAATTCAAAATGGCGCCTTTCCTTCCTCCCAGTTCACACTTCTACTAATTCTCTGAACTGGATAACGGGAACCTAAAGACCTATTGGCGTAGTATTTAGATATTTAACCCCCAACACAATTTTGTATGAGAATATTTTATATTTTTATATTCATATTAAAGCAACATGTTAGTGGGCTCACGCGCAGAGTTCACGCTGTATTCTGTGACGTGTCTCGCGAGATTGACGTGTTAATCGATATTAACTATCACATGACTATTGCGTGGGCACGTGCTAGTCCGCGAGGCACTTACACAGCTGTTCCAAAAAGATAACTGCCAAGTACTTGTGTGTTAAACACGCACGCGTTTTGGTGTGGTCTGATCAGGTTATCCCATCAAGTCTTCATGTCCCAAACAACAAATGTGCTTGTACCAAACCTAAATGACCAGGATGTTATTTGCTATGGATAAGAACGAAAGATATAATTACTTTCATAACGTACAATACTACTGGAATATGTTAACGAGCATATTTTCTTTTAATTGAAAACAACCAGAAAAGCATGTGATCCTGTGCCTCTGTGCTTTCTTTGCCTGTGTCACTTTTTATTTTGTAGCACAACCTAGGCAATATGTACTAAATGTATTTATTTTAACGAATTACACAATCATGACTGAGCAAAAAATAAATAAATAAGATCACTTTATACTGCGCAATGCTGAGCCCCAAACCTAAAACACACCTAAGGAGAAAGCCATGTAAAATGAGTCTTTTCCACTAGCCCAGATTCACACAGTTCATCATTGCTTGTTGTTGCAAGTGACTACACTGTGTGATATGCCTGCTGCGCTTGGTGTCCTTTGGGGCTAATTTACTTTACCCCTCAATGACACGTACATAATATCTTGAGCAACAAAGATGCATGTGTTACAAACAAACTTTAAGAAAGGTAAGAGGTTAATAAGCTGAACTGCACACCTCATCCAACCCAGTTTGTCTTTCAGTGAGGGGGAGTTTTTGTGTGTATGCATAATCACTTAATATTGTATGTGTGTGGTGTGAAAGTTTTAAAGCAGAACTTTTGTATAAGATACACTTTTTAGTCATGTGTGTACATATGCAAACAAATGTTTTTTGACTTTTTTGTATTGTCTGGGGCTTAAAAAAAGCCTAGTAGGTTTTTGCCCATAATGTAAAAATGGTCCCTCTCAGCTTGTTGCTTAGCTCTGCTGTTCTCTAGTTAGCTATGGCTCAGCACTAGTCCATTTACATACACTGAAACAGCATGTTTGGAGGAGGTGTGAAATAAAGGGAGTTGTGAAAAATGCATTATCTGAGGGGTAATTCAGCTGAAGATGGCACAGTAGTGTAGTGGTTAACACTGTGGCCTCACTGCTCTAGGGTTGAGTGTTTTAATCAGGTCTGTGTACAGTTTGCATGTTTTCCCAGTGCTTGTTGGGTTTCATCCAGGTACCCTGTTTGTGTGTATGTATACTTTAAAAAAAGTTTTTTTACATTTAGTAGTGCTTTACAGTGATTGTTCTTGGATGAGATGAGGGAGAGAGAACAAAAAATATTTGGTTCTCTCCCACATCTCATCCAAGACCAGTCGTTCTAAATGTATACATTTCCTAACCAATCATTATGAAGCCCATGCCGTTTTTCGCCTCCTTAGCCTTTTCACTTGGGATCAGTTAGATCAAAGCATTGGTGCAAATACGTTCATCATACAATGTGGTTGTATAAAATTTAATCTGTATGCAAAACCCCCAACCTGTGGACAAAAACATAACCCATGGATCAATGGTTATAAATTACAGAGGTAGCTGATCTGGCTCTCTTGCCCTGCTCATTGGTTCTTGCCCATTTCTCTTGTTTTACAGAGCTGTTCGACAGCTGTTGAAACCTGCGTGGGGGGAACTTAGTCAACGAGCCTGCCCCTTGGAGCCTCAGTGGCCAAACCATTTTCATGTCAGAGACCGAGTCTTCTTGCAGTCGTTTATGTCCTCCTTTTCTCTCTGCACTGAGAATACGAAACTTTGTCAATTCAGGATCTTGTCGTCTTGCTGATAAAGCCTATAGCAAGCCAAAATGTCTGTCAACGTCAACCGTAGTGTTACGGACCAGTTTTACCGGTACAAGATGCCGCGTTTGATTGCTAAGGTAAGAGTTCACCTTTTAAAAAAAAAAAGAAAAGAAAAGAAAAGAAAAAAAGTATGTACACACACACACACACACACACACACACACACAGTTAACAAAACAGCAAATGTAACTTATTTTTATGCTAGGTTGAAGGCAAGGGCAATGGTATCAAGACTGTGATTGTTAACATGGTTGATGTTGCCAAGGCACTGAACAGGCCTCCAACTTGTGAGTACTGTTTTAACAAGCAGCTGTGGAAACTTATTATTTATTTATTTATTTTTTTAAAAGAAAGCTTCAATAACTCATGAAAAAGATTGCCCTAATGTTTGATAATGCTGTTTTTAGATCCAACCAAGTTCTTTGGCTGTGAGTTGGGAGCCCAAACCCAGTTTGATGCAAAGAACGACCGATATATTGTGAATGGATCTCATGAGGCAAACAAACTGCAAGACATGCTGGACGGATTCATTCGCAAGTTTGTGTTGTGTCCGGAGTGTGACAATCCTGAGACTGATCTGGTATGTATGCTTAAAGTGTACTCCTACATTTGAATGACTGTAAAACTAGGCACCGGTGCTTAAAAAAATTTTTTTTGCGAATGTCCATTGTCCTTTTGTTCTGTTTTTCAAACACATGCCTGTTAATTTACACAAGTGAACCTGGTGCCCCCAGACTTTTGATACCTGTGTCCATATTTGCACTTTGCTGAGTATGCAGGTTGCTGAAGGCTCACTCCCAGCATGTGACCACAGTTTTGCCAGCCTGGGTAAAGTTGCTTGTCACAAGAGCTTCTATGATGCCCAAATTAGAAAAATAGGACAGGTTAATGAATGGTGGTACTCTAGGAAGTGTAGAATTGACTGACAGTAGAAATCGTTGGTACAGACAACGGATCTAGTTTTGGTGTCTACTTGGTTTGAAAAGCGGTGCACTCTGTATTCGGGGTGATGGAGTCTGGCCTTGTTTTGCAATGCAGCAGTCTGACTCCAGTATACTCTACAGGATTTTCTGCTTAGACCGCAGGTGTGTATTGCCTCCAGCGCTGGCGTGTACTGTGCTGTATTTCGAATAAGCAACTGTGTAGGATGTGCTGCATAATTGAGGGCACAGGATTCAGAGCCTTTTCTCCGTTTCTAGCAGTTTGTCTACATCATGCAAAAGTAGATGCTTTGAATTAAGCTGTAATAGAAAATGTCTAATGTTCTAATTTGACTTGAATTGACACTATCAATTGATGTTAATTGAATGTCATCATCCCAGAAATATCTGATATTTTGCATTTGGACTACAAGTTCTACAAACAAGATAAGGGCACCAAAGGTGTTTTCTGCTCTCTAATATGAGCATACTTCCTGGAAGCCCCACCCCTTCCCCCAGTACATGCATTCCCCTGCCCAGGATAAATGGATTTTTTTTTTTTTTTTTTTTTTTGGGTGGTTAATGTTGAATAAAAGATAGCCAAATAT
>JAAGKR010012686.1:0-15833 GCA_011419295.1 Clarias macrocephalus
AACGATGAGACAGGGGACAGCAGCACTATCTTCTTGGTGTAAGATTAATAACTTGGACTTAATAGTCTCATAGACCAAGGAGATGGCGGTGGACTTCAGGAGATGAAAGCAGGACTCTCAGTCCATGCCGATCAAGATCAATAGGTGAAGAGGTTGACCAGCTACAAGTACCTGGGAGTCCACATCTCTGAGGACTTGTCCTGGAAACCTCATTTCTCTAGGCAGGGCTTGTACTACCTCAGACAGCTGTGGAAGTTCAGGATCTTCGGGGGTCTGCGCAAAACCTTCTACGCCTCGATCATCCAATCTATTGTCTCTGGGAATATCACCGCCTGGTATGGGAACAGCAGGTCCCAGGACAAAAAGGACTTGAGGAGGGTGATCAGGTGTGCTGGACATTTACATCAGACATTTACAACATAATTCTGTATAATTAATATTTATATTGTATTGTATATAATTTATATCATAGTCTCTTTAGTTTTAGTTTTATTTTTATTTTGTAAATACTTTTTTCTTAAAAATCTGTACAGTCTGGAGTTTGTTGTGATTGCATTTCACTATTGTTGAATCTTTAAAAAAAAAATTTTAATGGATGCTTCTAATAGAAAGACTTCATGCAATATAATTTCATTACTCAGTTATAACCATTATGGATATACCCATTATGTGGGTAAGTCAGAATTTTAAGTAAAAAAATAGAGATAATTAAAGAAAGAGAGAGAGAGAGAGAGAGAGAGAGAGAGAGTGTCAGACTTTCTGCAACCTGCCGCTCCTCTCCCATTGCATACTGGAAATTCTTCTATTTCAGCTTTGTACTTATCAGCATGATTGAACACGATAAAACCACTGAGCCCCCTGTAGATCATAAGTGAATATTTCTGTATGCTGATTGATCAAAGGCAAACACTAGTATATACAGTATGCTTTGTTTACCGTTGATGAAGTAAGCAACCATTTTATTTTTTTAACATACAGTATCATGTGCTGTACTCAGGCCTGAGAAGGCTATTCTGAGTTTCCATGTAGGAGATTCTGAGCTGAGGTTGTGCATTTTAGCTTTTTATCTGAATTTGGTCAACCTGAATTTTAATACCTTAATTTTTGGCAGCCTGAAATTGTGAAGTTGAAAAATTATGTACGTAGATGGTATTTTGTAACACTTTAAACATTTTCTCAACAGCAATTTAGTAATTTATTTATTAGTAAGTATTTTAAATTAACTTTATAAATGCTTGAATTACATTTTCATTTGAAATATACAGCCACAATAAATTGCAGTGGCAAAAATCTAAGCACTATAAATGCTGTAAGGATTTTTTTCCATTCAGATCAAATTGCAATGCAGAAAAAAAGATTTTTTAAATTTTTTTTATTGCAAACCGTTTATGTATTTTTTGTTGTAATTCAACAAATTGAGAAATTTTGGCACTGTTATACTTCCATACCCCTCTTTCTACTAAACTGTTTCAATAAATATTTATTGCTATAGGAAAATTACCTTTTGTGGTTTAAGTCAAACATGAAGCAAAATCTGACTGCAGCATGATATGTTTTCTCATTATAACAGTGATTTTTTTTTCTTTGTAATAATGAGATATATTTTTGTCCTTCACAGCAGCAGCGTGCTTCCTTCCATGAACTGTATACATACATGTAGTATTTAGGACATGGGCTAATGCAGGGGAAAAAAAATAACTGTGGAGCAAATAAAGGAGTAACCTTGGCAAAAATATGCCAACAATACACAAAAAAGTGTGACATGGGTACCATAAATGAAACCTTCTAGCATGATATGCCTGCAAGGCCCTGAATGAGTATATTTACATCAGTTATTGTTCAAGCTATTATTCAAACCACACAAATATTTCAATATGTCATAAGTAGATTCGAAATTTGATTATACAGGGGGATAAAAGAGAAAATGTGCCTTTACAGGTAAAGAAGCTTAGCTACTGAATATTTGCATTAACAGACGTGTTTGCACAATTTACATGAGAAATTCTGCAATATTATCTGTTAAAAATGCAGTGAATTTAGTCAGGACATACTCTTATATATATATACACTGCCAAACAAAAATCGGAAAATTAAGGTAAAATACTCTAATTCATTTAATGTGTAAAAAACATTAAATTTACAGAAATTATTCAATCTTTTGCAGAGAAACACCATTATTTTACAGATTTTTCCTAAATTTATACAATTAAACACCTTCATTTAAACAACAGCACTAGACATTTAGCAGAGAAACACCGTTATTTTACAGATGTATGAGATCAAACACCTTCACATAAAGCAACAACTCAAGTTTATAATAGAAATCCTGTTATTTCACAATTTCTTCATAAATTCCTATGAACATACATTCAATAAAGTGTTAACAAACTCTAGATTGTAATAACATAAAAAAAAGAAACATCAGTATTTATAACATTACAGTACAATCCTAAAATGAACAACAAAAATGAAATATTTAGACTACTGAGCTGTAACAGTGGAACATTCTCTCTCACAAACTTTACCATTACTGTGAAATATGCAAATAAAGCAAATTGAAACAAATGTTCCAATTAAATAATATATATATATTTTTTTTTTTTTTACTTTTTTTTTTTTTTTTTTTTTTTACAAATAAAGTACAATGTGCCCCCCCCCCCTTTTTTTTACTCTGTTTAGTTCTAATAATATATGTGGACAAATGACTTTACCTTTCAGTTCAGAATGCTAGTTATATACAGTGCAAGTATGTAAAATCTAAAACATATCACAAAATTTCAATTAATTTGCAGCAAAATGGTCAGTCCAGTGTATCCAAGAAAGAACAATCATCTTCCAAACAGGCAGTAAACAACTTGATTCTTGGTACATTAGAGTGGATTGGAAAAAAGAAGAATATATGGATATAGAATATATGGTCAAAATACTCGAAATCATATTTAATACTACATATGGAAAAGGGAATCTCAAGAACTTTTCAACTGGGGCCCTGTTTTTTTTTTTTTACTAAGTGAGAACAAAAATTCGTAATCAGTCCAGTATCAAGTTTGAATGCTACAACCAGCGTTCACAAAAGTGCTATGCAATTCAATCCAAAGGGACAAGCATGTACATCAGCGTAAACATAAACGTTATAAGTGAGAAAATACGGAAAAGATCCCTACAAAGTAAAAAAAAAAAAACATCGGGCTCAAAATTATCCAAGGTTGAAGGAGTTCCCTTTTAAATCACCATGAAAAGATTAAAAGTGATCTTATATACCACTCCGTACCCATTCTCCAATGCTTGATCTAAAGATTTAGGTAATTTTCTTATCATTAGCAGTAATCACAGCTGGAAAAAGTTCATGTAAATATCACACAGAAGCAGGCAGCTACACATACATAGTAGGTTTCAATATAATATCATAAGCACCATGTGGTATTTGTTTTCACTGTTTTCCCTGCTGACAATCATAACCTTGGCTTGATGATCTCTCTGGAATTAGAATTAGATGTGTCAAGGTATATATTGTATTATATATTTGTGAGAATATATACATGAATATAAATGTATTCTGACTGAAGTGTATTGACATTTATTCATTTAATTTATTCATTGTAAAAGCTCAAATACACAATGAGGCGTAACATTGTGGAATTTTACATTAATAAATAAAAAAAAATGGAAATAAGTCATTATGACTTCTCTTGCTAATAGTGTCAGACACAAACATTTATACAGCAGTTAGGAGCACATCGGCTGACTCTCTCTCGAAATACCTGTTCATCTGGCTCCTTTACCCTTATAGCTATTAGTGAATCCCTGCAGCGGTTCAGCGGTGACATGGAAGAGTAACGTTATAGTTAATGTTAATGTTAATATGGTACCCGAGACTCTCCTGAGATTTGTGATAGGCGAACGCGGCAGTCGTAATAAATGAGGCTTTGTTTTTGTTTATGTCTAATAGTTTACAGATTAGATAACTAGATGAAACATGACCATGCTGGATACAAACATTCCACTCTGGGATCCACCATGACACCCCCAACCCCAAAGTAAAAGGCTTTGTTTGTAGTAATATATGAAAGATGATTATGTACAGTATATATTCTGATGCTTAATAAATATGAATAAGAATGATTTTTTTTTTTTTACCATCGTCCTTTGCCGTCAAGGTGTTTACATGCCAGATAAGGGGTAAACTTTAGGGAGGGCACTAACTGACTTCATCATCAGATTTTATTTTGTTCCCAGACCTTATAATAATATATATATATATATATATATATATATTTTTTTTTTTAAATAAAGCACAAAATAAAAAAGAAAGGCAGGGTAATGTTAACGGTTAGGTGATGGTGAGGCAGGTTACGTCATGATGATTGTCATGGTCCTATCACATCAACACCGTGTTAAAAAAGGTCTCAGCACCTTTAACACCTTAGAAATTCTAAGGATTTTAAACATTCCTCGAAGGTGCTAAAGATCTTCTACTCCTGCATGATTGAGAGAATTCTGACTAGAAGCATCACAGTGTGGTTTAAGAAATCTATGAACAGCAATAAGACCAATTGTGTAAACACAGAGCATATATACATATTGCATAGGTCCCTGTTGAAGAACCACAGTCTGTTCCTTGGCTCATATATTGTGACTTTTCTTATAGATGCTTTTTTGTTGCCTATTTTTTGTTTTTATTACCTATTTTTGTTACTTCTCTGTTCAGAAATCCAAGCGCAATGTGTGTGGGCAGGAACATGACCTTACTAGCCAAGAGGTTTTTTTTTATGTACTTTAGCTTGGGCAGACTATGAGCAGGAGAAAACAAAGTATTTGATATCCAAATGCAAATGGGGCAACTAGTAATTCTTCTCAATCCCCAGACACCCAGTGCCTAGGGAAGTGTGGGCCCACCTGATAAGCTTGGGATGGAACAAATGTATTCTGTTCAGGGCATGTCTGGGGATCTTGTGACCAATTACTCTGTGTAAGTCTTGATTATGGTTCCCATGAAATGGGACTCTGTTTGCAGTCCCGAGCTGAATGGTAGGGTCAGTGGAATTGGACCCTGGATGGTAGGAGAGGCTGAAATCTCTGAATTCACACATGATGCCTCTCAGAGTTGGCAGCAAGGTAGCAGAGATCAAAGGTAGAGGCAAATGGTGCTTGACCATGGCTGTCAGGGATAACCGATAGAGGGCGCCATGTGCCTAGAGACTCTTTATGTTTGTTGTAGTTTTTTGTTAGTTTAAAACTTCATTTCCCAGAATGCACCTCGGTTAGGTGATGGGAGCACTCACCTGAACCGAGGTGGCTCATTAGTTTGACTTTAAATAGCCTGTTTAAGTTCTGTTTGGTGTCTTGCATCTGTTGGTATTAAACTTGGGAAATGCTGCTTAGCTTATGGTTAGTTTAGTTTCTTTCCAGTTTAGTTCAGCTCCCAGTTTGCTTAGTTTTGTATAGACTCCTGTTTTGTTTGTTTTCAAGTAAAGTATGTTTGTTTACGTTTTATGTCGTTATTATTAAAAAAACATCTTCAATGTCTTTACCTCTGCGTTGATGCCTGACAGAATACAAGACCTGTATAGTGGCATGGCAGAGGGGCCTCCCCTGGATCTTTTTTTTACAAAAATTAAGGGAGCAGCCGAGCTGGGTGACGCGAGTCCCCGCACCGACCATGAGGTACGGGCCAGGAGGTCTATCTGTGGCAGTGACCAGGGTGAGGAGGAACCCCAGACTAAGCTTAATTGGAGGGAGGAGTACGAGGAGTATCGGCGGCAGGTAGCACTCCAACAGCAAACCAATGATATCTATATCTTCTGGGAAGAAGAGAATCATAAGCGCGTACAAACCCTGCGGGAGCAGGTGGACCAGCTTAGACTCAGTGGAGGCCCAGACCTTCCAGTTAGCCTTAGTGGAGGCCCAGAAAGTCCAGAGAGCCCCGCTGCGGGCCCAGACATTTCCAGAGAGCGCTGAAAGGCATGAGCTTCCTCCACCGACCTGCATCGAGGACGTCGCACTAGTTCCACCACCAGGCTTCGACGACGTCGGACTTCTTCCTCCGAAGCCCTGCATCGAGGACGTCGCACTAGTTCCACCGCCCGGCTTCGAGGACATCGTGGCAGCTCCGCCACACTGCTTCGAGGACGGCAAGCTCCCTCCGCCGCCTTGCGCCGACGATGGCGAACCAGCTCCTCCACCCTGCTTCGACGACTGTGAGCTCCCTCCGCCACCCTGCGTCGACAACGACAAGCTCCCTCTCAGTGGAGGCCCAGACCTGCCAGTTAGCCTCAGTAGAGGCCCAGAATGTCCAGAGAATGTCCTGAAAGGCATGAGCTTCCTCTGCCGCCCTGCATCGAGGACGTCGCACTAGTTCCACCGCCAGGCCTCAACGACGTCAGACTTCTTCTTCCGTCACCCTGCATCGAGGACGTCGCACTAGTTCCACCGCTGGCTTCAACGACGCCCCAGTGCTCGCTCCGACGCCCGACATCGACGACGCCCCAATTTTTTTAAAGCATGTGACTTGAGGCTGAGCTCTAATTGGATTTCTTCAAATCCTCCTTCTTCGCTAAGAACAAAAGTGGGAGGGTTCGAGGCGCACAGTGCTGCCAAATCAATATTTTTTAAAAATATTTGGGCTCATGTGATTGGACCATTGTCAACGAAGACAGGAGAGCAAAATTTATTTTCAAATAGAGCCACTAGCCTGTGTCTATGCAGCTTTTGTTTGTCTTTGTGCATTTGGGTTTTTCATTACTGACAATAAACCCACTTTAAACTTCAATTCACTGTTTTAAAGTACATTTATTGCATAATTTATTTCATACTAGCAGTAATGCGAGGAGACTGGCTTGGCTCCTGTCTCCTCACCAATAAACAGGAGCCTATTTGCACAGTTGTTCTAAAATCGTCTTATAAACTCAAACAGATGAAGCTAATTATCTCCTCTATGGCACGTAAAGCTTTGCAGACTTACAATAGTTGCTCACTCTTCTTTGCAGAGCTGTTCAAGTTGAGTTAAATTTTATGGTGACTGTTTGTAGACTGCAGTCTTCAAGTCGTTCCACATAATTTCAATTAGGTTAAAGTCTGAGCTCTGACTAGACCATGCAAGGACAGTAACCTTTTTCTCCTTCAACCACTGTGTGGTCAATTTTGCTGTGTGCTTTGGGTCATTGTCATGTTGGAATATAAACCTTAAACCTTCTTCCCATTGATAACTTTCTGGCAGAGGGCAACAAATTTTCAAAATTTAAGAATTTGACAGTATTTTGTCCCACCAATTTTACTTCTATCCTGCTCCATTCCCTGCTGCAGAGAAACACCCCCATAACAGGAGGAGAACAATTACCACCTCTATGCTTTACTGTAGGAATTCTGTTATTTGGATGTTGAGCTGTATTGGATTTCCATCAGACATATTATTTGGTGTTGTGGTCAATTAATTACATTTGTGTTTTTTTTTTTTTTCTTGCAATGCTCTCATACAAGAATTTGAAATATGGTTGTCACATGGTCACTCTTTGTCACAAATTCCTGTAATTGCTTCTTGGCCTGATTGACCTGATTTACCTGATTGAATTTACAAGTAAATTTTTAGGAGGGGGTGGGGGAGTGATCCCTTTCCAAAATAGTATTTATTTATTTATTTATTTATTTATTTATTTATTTATTTTTCTCTGACATGTTGGTGTTATATCTTTAACTTGGATGTTAAAAGTTGCACTGAGTGAATACAGCTGGATAATGTGATTATTTTTCTAGAGGATTGATTCTTTTCTATGCGCACTGTATACAGTATATACTATACCATAGTGCATGGTTATTTTATGCGTTGTAGTATGATGCTGTTGAACATTCACCCGGATGTGTTTATGTACCATAATTGTGATATTTATATATCATCCACTGTTCACTGTATGTCCACTGTATATACATATTGTTGAAACTATTATATACATAGCATAATATGGTACTGCCTGTACTATGCCATACTAGTATTATATACTAACATACCTAATATGGTACAGCGTGTACAAACATGCCATATTAGATACCTGTCTGCTGAACTTTTGTAGCAATTGTGATACCCAATAGGTATGATGGTACACACCAAACAACATTAGTACACAACATAATACTACCATGGTGCCCACTGAAGTGCCGTAGGACCTACCATGGTACTCTGTAAAGTCATATGGTGCCTACCATGGTAATGTCTAAAGTACTATTAAGTACCATGGTATGTCCAATAGTTTACAATAGTAAAATATTGTGTGTGTTACCACCATAGTTACAGGTGCTAGATTTTATTGACATGAAATGATAAACATATATAGATATCCTGTTAGAAAAAGTTATGTAAATAAAATGTACCAACAAATAAAAATGGGTGGAGCTCCTCCCTTTAAATTCCTGCAGCACATTGTGTGTCCACAGAACAACAGGCAAAAGATAACAGGTAAGTCCTTAGTGCTTACTTTTCCACTAAGGAAAATAAGATTGTATAAGATCGGTTCGATATTTTTATTAGTTTCTTTCTTTCACATGCGGTCAGTGATAAAACTTCTGAAAGCTGCATGTTTAAAAAATGTAATAATTTTATAACATTATTGACAAATACAGTGCTATAATAGTGATAATGTTGAAAGATGATTCACACATAATGTGCATATTTACCTTGAATTAACCATTAGAGATAGGCATGATGAGGTGTTGTGTGTTCACATTTTAATCTGTTGTCCCTGCGTCCATATGAATTGGCACTAGGTGTGAATGAGTGTGCATGGTTCCCTGTGATGAACTTTGATAAAGTATTTCAAGATATTCCCTGGATCGAGTGAATCGATCAATTGGTGTAGTCCCTAATAATTTTCTGCCATTATAAATTTTCTTCAAAACTAATTTTTCAAACCCTCTTTCGATGCAGATCGTTATTATTATAATTTTTTAATTGCCCTTTATTAGCTGATAAACTGACTTTTGATCAGATGCTGATCAGTGTATTAAGAAGGACATTCTGAGACAACATCCCAAATGTCATTTCATCTGGCCTCGTTGGGGTGCTATAAATAAAAATGCTTATAGACCCAGGTAGCATATTGCATCACTTGGTAAAATTTCCTATAGACTAATCAGCAACCATGGTTTAAAACAGCAAATAAAAATGTAGTATTCATAACTATCAAGGAAATACCCAATTATCTTGAACCCTAATGTACACAAGGTGGTGCTATAGCAAGCAAATAAACTTTGTGTGTAAAGCTCATGAATGTTACGAGCTAGAATGACAGTTCTTCTTTCCTTTGAATAAATCAGAGCTCACACATCTACTGATAACATTTCATTGAATTTTCAAAACATTTATATACATACATTTATATACATACATACATTAAGTTATATAAAATTAACATTCTTGTAAAATTTACTATCAGAAAAGTCTTTCTAGACTGTAAATCCAAGCTGTGTTAAATTAACCCAGACACCTCTGACCCATATCCTCTTACTTTTATTTATTTATTTATTTATTCATTTGTTGGTTTATGACAGTGAACCAATATTGTACCTAAAATATGTAATCTTTATTTCATTTACAAAATTATACTTTATTATTAGGGCCCAAGCACTAAGATATCGCCACGAGACGTCATCGCTATTACATCATTGCCATGCTGTGATAGCACTGGGTCCGGGTTCAATTCCCAGCCAGTGCCCAAATACAGTGTCCATATACAGTGTAACCTTGGATTACGAGTAACTTGGTTTGTGAGCGTTTTCAGTTTCAAGTTTTATTGTCTCATGCACAGTAAAGAGACATGTTCCCCCCTGTACAATCAAATTCTTCCTTTTCTGTCCCCCAATGAATGCCGCTAAAAAAGTAAAAAAGTGAAAAATAAGCATAAAATGTAATAAAATAAAAATAAATATAGGTATAAAAAGAATAGGTATAAAAAAGAATATATATCAAACAAAATTAAAGCAGAATATTAAAATATGAAAAATATATTAAATGAGTATCAATATTGTAAACAGTACATAGTGTGCAAATTACGCAAGTGTATGGTAAAGTCTGCAGCAAGACAAGTTTAAATAAATTTAACCTTGATAAATGAGTGAGGTCTTGACATACGAGTAGTACGCATGCGCTTTGTCTGCCCAGCGTCACGTGATCACAACTGAGCCAATGGCTCTTCTCTCTCATGTGCTGTGGGATTATGAGTAATTGTCTTCCATACTCATATAGTCAGAAATCGTGCGCGCATGTACTGTTTACTCTAACACTGTGTGTGTGTGTGCGTAAAGTAAAAACAAGTGTCAGTAGAGTAGAGAGGTTCCTTGTTAAAGATCCAGTTTCCCAACAGTGATTCCGTCAGTGTGTGTGTGCGTGTCATTAGGTAGGTTCCTTGTTAAAACAGTTTCCTGACAAAGCAGTGTTTCTGTTAGTGTGTGTGTGTGTCTGTGTGTGTGTGTCTGTGTGTGTGTGTGTGTGTGTGTGTGTGTGAACATCATCTTACTGTCAGGGGTAACCCCTAGAGGGCGCCTTTCAGTTCTAGTTTGTGACTTGCATCTGTTGATTTCACCTCGTAAATGCATGTAAGTTTAGTTCGTGTTTCCCCGTGGTCATTATACGTGTTTTGGTTTTTGTTTTCTTATAAAGTATATTTGTTTGTTTGATTTCCCTGGCTTTCTGTTAATAAAACATCATTCCTTTAAAAACCTGGACGTCTGCGTTTATGCCTCGCACCCCGATTCATGACAGAATGCAAGTAAAAGACCGTAAAAGAGGCATAGCAGAGGAGCCCCCCCCCCAGGAGATTCTTTTGGGGGGGGGGGGCAACGATGTTTGAAGCTTGGGAAACCGACGCAGAGAGCAGGAGGAGAACCAAGCGGCGTAATGGAAAGCGGAGAAGGAAACCTGACAGGAAGGAGCAGGAAGAGCTGAGATGGCAGCGTGACTGGGATGGCTGCCGGCTGGCGATATGTCGCACGCCGTTCAGAGGTGTCGCAGCTCGGGGTGACACGAGTCCCCGCACCGACCGGAGTGCAGAGACCGGGAGGTCCAGATTCGGTGGTGACCAGGGTGGAGGGACACCCACAGCGTGCGGCTACAAGGAACAGCGTGTAGGCGGTATGCACAGCCGGGAACAGCCGCCCAGCTAGAATGGAGCACCGTCGGGCGGAGCGCCAAAGGAAACGAAGGGCGCATTCGTAACCTGCAGGAGCAGGTAGCTGATCTCCAGGAACTGCTGATGCAGCTGCGCCTCGAGGAAGGTCCAGACCTGCCAGCTCCTTTCCCTCGTTACAGCGACGACGAAGACGGTGAGCTCTACTACATGCCTTTCAACGATGACAGCGGCGAGCTCTACTATCTGCTGTATAGCCTCGACGACGAAAGCGAGCTCGGCTGTGACGACGTTGACGGCAAGCTCCCGCCGCTGTACCGCGCCGCGGAGGTCAGCGAGCTTCCTCTTCCTCCGCCGCCGTCATGCGCCGCCGAGGTCAGCTAGCATCCTCTTCCCCCGCAGCCGCCTTCAAGCACCGTGAGGTCAGCAAGCTTCCTCTTCCTCCGCCGCCGCCTTCATGCGCAGCCGAGGTCAGCGAGATTCCTCTTCCTCCGCTGCCGCCGTCATGCGCCGCCGAGTTCAGCAAGCTTCCTCTTCCTCCGCCGCCGCTGTCATGCGCCGCCGAGGACAGCAAGCTTCCTCTTCCGCCGCCTCCCGGCTTCAACGAGGACGACAGCGAGCTTCCTCTTCCTCCACCGCCACCGTCCTACGTCGCCGAGGACAGCGAGCTTCTTTCGCCGCCGCCGTCTCTCAATGAAGAGGACAGCGAGCTTCCACCGCCACAGCCAGTCTACGTTGCTGTGGACGGCGAGCTTCTTCCGCCGCCGCCCTGCATCGACGAGGACGGCAAGTTTCCGCCACCGCCCTGCACCGGAAAGGCCGGCGCTCATTCTCTGCCTCCGCCGCCCCACTGCAACAGGGGCATCAGGCCATCAGGCCCTCCGGACGTAGGTGCCAGCCTCTGGGTGAGAGGGGCGGACATTGGACCCTGGGGGATGCCCTGGACCTTCTGTGGCGCCCCGGAGTTGCGCCCTTTGAGCGGGGGTACTGTCAGGGGTAACCCCTAGAGGGCGCCTAGCGCCCAGAGATTTGTGTGTAGTTCATTTTGAGTTTAAACTTCATTTCCCAAGTTGCATCTTGGTCAGGTGACATGGGCGCTCACCTGAACCGAGTTGCTCATTTGTTTTATTATAAATAGCTTGTTTCAGTTCTAGTTTGTGTCTTGCATCTGTTGATTTCACCTCGTAAATGTATGTAAGTTTAGTTCGTGTTTCCCCGTGGTTGTTATACGTATTTTGGTTTTTGTTTTCTTATAAAGTATATTTGTTTGTTTGATTTCCCTGGCTTTCTGTTAATAAAACATTGTTCCTTTAAAAACCTGGACGTCTGCGTTTATGCCTCGCACCCCGATTCATGACACTTACACAGTAGCCCCCTCTCTTCTTCTCTCCTCTCCGTCTTACTTCAGCCATGATTCTTTTCAAAAGTAACATACACTAAAAATAATTTTTATTTTTATTTTTACTTTATATTTGCATTAATTATTTTTATATCGATACTTATATGAATTATTTTATTACTTATTGGAAAATTTGTTTTGATATATGAGTGATTTGATATATATGCACAAAGAATTATGCTTGCAATCCAAACAAATTCTGATTCATGAAAGTTGTGATGTCATTGTGTGTGAAGGGCCCTCTTGTTCTTCTAAGGATTATTAGGGCCCAAGCACTATGGTATCATGATTATTACATTATTACTATGTAAGTGCTGATGCCTGATAGTGCTGATGTCATAGTGTGTAAGGGATTTTTTTTCCAACATTTGGGGATTTTGGGGGTCTTAACATGCAAAAACGCACACATCCTAGACACACTACACATCATACACACATACACTACACATCATACACACACTACACACACACACACTACACATCCTACACACACACTACACACACACAATACACATCATACACACATACACTACACATCATACACACACACAGACACACACACACTACACGTCCTATACACACGCACACACACGCACACCCACACACCCACACACACACACACACACACACACTACACATCCTATATACACATACACTATGCATCCTACACACACGACCCATGCTACACAAGCGATGACCGAGCCAGTAAGATCACCATGAAACGCGGCCCACATTGAATGACATAAGCAACCAGGGCTTTTTGGAGGTCTTAACAATGCTGCAAGTAATGATAATCAGCCCAAGCACCTGCGCCATCGCCGGCCAGGCACACCGGAAAGACATGCTGTCCAGCCGTGATGAAGCCTTAAACATATTCATCTTCAGTGACAACAGCGTCCGGGGCTTTTTAGAGGTCTTAGCCTGCTCAAAAATCACACAAGATGTGCGGGAGACGTTGTGTTTTTGAAGGATTTGTGGTGTGTCTGGGTGGTGATGGCACAGGTGCTTGGGCCCGCTCATTGCTGCTTGCAACTACATTTTTACTTGAAATTCCTTTGTACTATTGCTTCAACTCTGTACAATTTTTTCACGGTGGGTGTGTGTGTTTGTAACAAAAAGTAATAATTGCTGTTTAAGCAATGCTTCCTGTTTGAGATTATTTCTCACTGATGCAGGATAAGTGACAGCTGCAATGTTCCTGTGTTTCAGGGGGCAAAGATTATAAAAATGGAAAGCATAATGAGTGATTATTGCAAATATCTGCAGTGCTTTGAGCTACTGGTAAAGAATTCCAGAGAACATGAGTGCATGATAGAGTTCATCCATACAGTGCTACCAGATGTCCTGGCCAGGTACACACTCACTGCAACTCTACACACACACACACACACACACACACACACACACACACACACACACACACACACACACACACACACACACATTATGTATATCTCCAAATAGATACTGTAACACTCTCCATTATTTACACTAATACTCTATATAACATGCTGTTATGTATGCATGTACATTTATGTACTCGATACCAAGCTATTAATTAATTACCTTATGACAACTCTACAACACTATCTGGCATACATTAACTGACTATACACTAAAGTGAGGTATAACACTATGATGATCAACTAATACACTAAATACTATTACATGCATCATTAACAGTATTAACAGTAATAGTAATTACACACACTTTAGCATCCTTTTAAATTATCTACATTCTAAAGAATATTACATACATTAAAACACTATATACAGTACCATGCTTTAATTTGTCCTATAATCACTCTTTACTCTTTTTTGACTTGTGCAGCATTGGAGCAGGAGAACCCACTCTGAATGTGATGGGAGTGGGGAGCGGATCAGGTAGATCTCTTTATCAGGATATGTTAGAAATCCTATACGTATATCTGCATTATGCGTAGTAAAGCTTGTATCTTTTTACAGGCGAGATCGATCTGGAAATTCTCAAAGTGCTGCATGAAAAGCATCCTGATGCCAAAGTCGAGAATGTGGTGGTGGAACCTAGCAAACCCATGCTTAACAAATATAAGGGTAAAAATAAACATAAACTTGATTTTTGTTGCCATTTACCTTCAAGATGTTTGCACCAAATAGAGGAAAGCAATCGGAACGTACATGATGAAATTTGCTTCCCAGGCTTCATCACAATACTGTATGTTGAGTATAGTATGCTAGTGTGTAGGGTGCAGGTTAACGATTAGTAGTGGATATAATAGGAAAGTACAATTCTCAAGCCACAATACCTGTTTTGTTTTCTTGTTTGCTTAATGCATAAAGTTCTTCATTAACCTCTTAAGACCTGAGCTTCAATTTCTCATGCATTTAAATTTTTTCCTAAATATTTGGGATTAGTATGACCTACTGTAACAAATATGAAATCTAAGCACTGTCTTTGAACAGAACATTGAGTTTGATACTCTCTGTTGTTTCTACTTATTAGTGTATTGTGCTTTTGCTACCATTAAATGATGCCATAATATGTGTACTAATGAGGACAACAGGTCTAAGGTAGACAGAATGAAGTATGAGGTGCAGCGAAAACCAAAAACTGGTGGCTCCATATGAGGACGCAGAGACCCAGGAAAATAAAGATGCCTGCACTTATGTTCCAACCACATCACATTTTTTATTGATGTATTGATGCTGGATTTTTTTTTTCTAGCTTTATTATCGAAGACGCCGGGGCTTGATTATGTTACTTTCAGGTGGAATAAAATGACTGCAACAGAATTCAGGACTGAGTGGGATGAGAGAAACGGGAAAAAAATGCACTTCATTAACATGATTCAGGTTTGTGCATGTACAGTATTGGTCTTATTGTTCATTTCTTTTCATTTCTAATACATTTTGTGTACTATTAATGTTAGAAATTTGGTTCAAAGAAAGATGAACTTCTATTTCAACTTTTATGTCAACTACAGAGATCACAGTTGTATAATATTAAAATATTTGGTGTAATATAAGCCACAGGAGAATATTCAATTTCTGTACAAGCTGATTCTAAATGATAGATTTTCGGGCTCCCTGTCTAAAGTTGAATCTGGCTAGTTGTCCTTATGATGACAAGTCAAAGACAAGTGTTGTATTCACTGATGGTGAGAGCTAAACTTGGTCCCTAGTGTATGTGCGTAGGGTAGAGCAGTTAGTACAAAAAAGATTTTAAACATGCTGCTGGCTTCAGGTTTCTTAGAAGATATGTTTATTATGTTCTTGAGCAACAGTCTAGTGATAAGCATGAACCTAGGAATTGCTTGTTGGGCTCATTAATAGTTGTTAAATAT
>JAAGKR010012687.1:0-15828 GCA_011419295.1 Clarias macrocephalus
TATATATATATATATAATATTTTATATTACATTACTTACCAGTAAGTTTTACATTGCTTACAGCTCGCTCCTGTAAAATTTTACATAATGTCCTGCAGTATATCAGTAAATATAAATGTTTTGCATTGTTTGCTATAAAACTACAAAAACTTCTCTCAGGCTATTTTACATTGTTACATACTTGAGAATGTTTTACAGAACTTAGCTATAAGTATGTTTATAATTATTAACTGTTATTTAGTGCTACAGCTAGCTCTTGTAAATTGTTGGAACATTTCTCTATTATGTATGTGTAAAAATACATGGTTTATATAGTTTGGTGGAAAACTGCAACGACTCTAAGTATGTATATTTTTATAGTTCTCTTTTCTACAGCACATTACTAACCTGCAAATATTTAACGTTATGTTTGCAATTATGGGACGTTACAACTACCACCTGTGTTACAGTAGCATTTTCTGTAAATATGTGTTTCCTATTGTTTGCTGTAAAACTGTAAAAGCTCTTTAGTGTACATTTTGCCGGAAGTTTTAACAGCACTTACAGTACATGCAAATACTGTATTTTAAACTACTTTACTTAAAATGCATTTCACATTGTTTACTGTTAAGCTTTACGATTATTTACTGTAAATTTTACACATACTTTGTTTAGCACATACCTTTAAATAAAATATTTATTTAATGTAAATATGTTCCCAGTTTTTTTTTTTTTTAGAAAATAGTTACAACAACTTACTTATTGTTTTTAACCATAATTTATTTCTAACATTGACTTAATACTACTTACTTTTTAATGCATTTACTTTACAATTATGTACAAGTTTTACAATTATTTACTGCAGATTACTGTGTGTATGACAAAAACTGTTTTACAGTGTATCACTTATCTATAAAAATGTACCACATTACTATAAATATGTTAAGAATTAAATTTACAGTATATTTCCTAGTAACTCAAGATGTTTTTACAAATTTGGTTTCTATATTTTACAGAAACCTAATTGTTGCTGCAAGTATCCTACATAATGTTATATACTTTGTTATGTTACAACTGTACTGAAAAGTTTGACAATTTAGTGAAAATATTTCATATTGAACATATAATTACTGTAGAGTACTGAATTGCAAATATATTACATGAGAAATGACAGTAAATTACAGTACATATTGCACATTGTTGAACTGATGATTATTGTTTTTACAGAAATGTATTTACTGATACAAGTGGATCATATTACTTTCATCTTAAAATGTTTCACACTTTTATCTTGAACTTTCCTCCAATTATTCACTGAAATTTAATTTTATACGTTTAACATAAGTGACTGTGTGATGCATATCTTCAAATATATTACGTTGCAATATTTATTTTTCTTTAGCAGTAAATTATATATGACACCTGTACATTTGAAATATATTTGTAAACTGCTGCTGCACTCTTATCTACTGTACATTTCGCTGATTCTTTTCTTTTCAGTTCAATACCTACTAATTATATTACTATATTCTCTAGTCATCCAGTATGTACTGTACTTTTTTTTTTAAAACTGTGTAAACTTAAACATATGAATCACTAGTGATCATGTTGATTAAGGTTTAGGCCAAGTATTTATTTAATAAGATATGCATACACACACACACACACACACACACACACACACACACACACACACACACACACACACACACACACACACTCACAAACACAGTTTTTTTTTTACTTATATATTTGTCTAATTTTTATGTCACTGCCTTTCCAGATAGGACAAAAAATGCCCCGAGGCCAATGAGCTGTCTTGTAGAGCTGAAGTGTTCCAGGCTCAGGGATCAAAGGTGTGTTTCCTCTCTCCTGCTCATGACAGCCAGACAGGCGAGGTGCGATTATCCTGATAAGCCGACGCTATTCTCCCCGGCTGACGGAAGCAAATCAGAGAATCAGAGACATCAGGTTCACCAGCATCTGAATCTGATTTGTCTCTCGCTCACTCACCTTCCTCTCTCTTTTCCCTCTCGCTCGCAGTTCTTTTCTTTTCCTCCGGAGAGAGCAGGGTGATGTAAACGCCTCAAATCCACAGCATGCGCAATTAGTTTCAATTATCCCCACTGTCCCGCACCTGAGTCTATCCCCACAACATCAGCGTGATCCGGAATAACTTGTTGATTGACAGCGAAAACTGATTGGAGGAAGGAGAGGGATGCGGCGCGCGTGTGCTAATTAGCTCGGATCGGTGTCAGATGTCACACGGTCTAGAGAAATGGCCTTACGTCAGCCGGACTGCATTAAAATTCACTCGTAGTGTATGAACACACACAGCTGTAACTAGGAGCAAAATTTCATTTGAGGTCCAATTTGCAGACGTGTGTCATAGTTAATATGTCACAACACCTCATCAGTTTAATTGTATTGCTTTCGAATGGAGTAGCATTACGTAGCATAATTATGTACAATTGAGCCGATCTCAAGGTATTATTGATAACAAGCCGGGGAGATTGTGGTCTAGTAAATGTTATCGCAGCAAGCAGACCGATTTGGCAACCTTGTTCAAATCATTTAGAAGCAGGATGCAAGCATGTAAACTTACATTTCCGTACAGTATTTACACTGAGAGTGGAAGCGACGAGTACTGGCCGTGACATGGTCAACGGCTGAGCTTCCACCTCTCTGTGTCGCTTTTGCTAAAGTTACGCGCATAGTCTATTTTTGATTTGTTTTTTTTATTTCTGTTTACATTACAGTATGATGTTATTGTGGATAAGTTTGGTTAAAATATTGAACCGTTCAAAGAAAGGTCTTTTAAAAATGACTTGTTGAATCGAGTCTGTTTAGGTAGCGCTTTCCTCATGAATATTACCAGGCCGTGTCAAAGCGCTCCGCGAGTGAAACACACTTGTTGCAAAACACACTGTAAATCGAAAGTTGGCAAAACTCCAAAAATTCGAGGTAATCGGCTACATCTAATTTTTTAAGTAATGATGTTTTTAATTTTATGTCAACAGAACCATCAGTTTTTGGGTTTGTTGTACTCATTCATATTAATCGTTCTTTACTTGCATTATTGAGTAGCCTAACTCATACTATTTAATAGCAATTATGATTTTTTTTTTTTATGTGTTGCAAATCAAATAAATAGTTTTTGGGCGTTCGGCTGCTCCTGGCAACGGGTCGCCACAGCAGACAATCCGGTCCGCACACAAGCTTGGCACAGGTTTTACACCAGACGCCCTTCCTGACGCAACCCTCCCATTTTATCTGGGCTTGGGACAGACACTTCATCCAGTTGTTGGGAATCAAACCCGGGCCTTTCACATGGCAGGCGAATCACCTCCCACTGAGCCACCAGTGTCCTGTTGCCCTGATGACGCCAGACACAAAATCGCTAGTCTGAAAGATATTTAAGTTAGTGAAACTTTAAGGAGACTGTTACTGTTACTTAAGTACTTACAGTTACTTAAAATGTCAAATTTGTGCAGCTAACTTGAAAAGTCTAATTTCTACAAACTCAAACACCAAAACGTTCTAAATACTCATCAAGGTCTATTAATTTGAACTAATTGTAATTATTTAAGTTAACAGTACTCAATATGTTTAATTACTTTGAGCATTAGGGTTTACAATGCAGCGGAAAGGATGACAGAAACCAGCAGAGAAACAGCAGAGATCCGCTCAGGGTGAAACTCTTGGAGTTTTGTTTATTAACACTTCGTAGAGAGTTGTTTATTGTGGGCCATCCAGAAAACAGAGGAATGCAATGAGGAAACCAATTAGTGAAAAAAAAAGAAAAAAAAACGGGTGCAGCTACATAGAACCAGGAAGTGCAAACAAAACGGTGCTTTTAGTTGCATTTTACAAACCGAGAGTTGGCCTCATTCAATCATCATTTCTCACATAAAAGATACTGTCACAGTACATTCTAACTATAAATGTTCTATGATAATTTCTCCAATATAATTAGAATTTAAACATCTTTTAGCTAAGCATAACTAGAAATTACATTTATGAATAATCAGCAGTGAATTCAGTAGTTGAGATTAGAGATTTCACAATACCAAAACTCACATCAGCACCTTGAGAATTGAAGCAATAGACTTTATAACCTATAATATTTTATAACCCAAAATGCTTAAAAATGACTTATACAAAACTCCAAACAAAAATTATTTACTTGCCACATGCCAATGGCTATTTCCAAGAAAGAAAAAGCCTGCTTAGGGTTTTGCTCTGGACGAAAGTAAGCAGTGGTTCTCTGTTGAGGTCCAGAAGAAGGAGGAAAGCCAGATGCCCCACTTTAGCTGTTTTAGCAGCTGTTGCTAGCGCTGCTATGAAATCCGATGCTGACTGATTTCATCAGCGAGCAAACAACGCATGCACAGAGGCAAAAAGTCACATGAATTCCAATCTTCCCATTCTCATTCAAGTCACATGTCCATGTGTCGGATATGTATCTAATCTAGGACCACATACAAAAGTGACTCTGAAAAACATTAGATTTGTGTTTAGACAACCCGAAAACAATCAGATCTATGTCAAGTTGGAGTACAAATCAGTTTTGAGTCACTTCAGGCGGGTAATGTGAACAGAGCCTAAATGTAATAAAAATCAGTCCTAATAAGGAATAAATTTGGGTCACTTTTATACACAATGTGACTATTTACATTTAAAATTTTAATTCTAGTCTTTTCTGTTGGTTACAGGATCAGAGCAAATTTCTTCCCTGATATCCGATCCGCTATTTCTTAGCGGGTACCATCCTGGATATTGGATCTGTGTTATTTCTATTGGGATCCGATTATGACTGCTGAGTGGATCCTGGAATGTACAGTACTCTGCTAGTATGTTATTAGAGCGTCATTGTTACTCCTGTACAGTGAATTAAAGTGACAATAAATGATCTGGGACCTCACATTGAGAGGTAAAGAAGTAAAAGCAGTAAAAACGATCTTTCCAAAGCTACAGTACATAACTAGTTACAGGCATATACTGTACAATAGCCCTTTTCTTAAAAAGCAAGAAGAAATGACTAACGTGAGACATCTTTACTGGTCTCTGCTCTGCACTCAGTGCGTGTTAAATACCTGCAAACATACCGTAATTTCATGATTAGCATGAAGCATGGGTTTCTCTGTCGATTATACAAACATTATGCTTAGATCTTTATTTATATTTCCTTCCCAGTTTAGCTATGAGATGCTCAACTTCCAGGAAGATTTTTTTTTTTTTAAAGACAAATTAAGGCACATAGAAACCCTGTGCCTGCTCTGATTTGTGTTAATAGGTGTAATTATATTGAACTTATTACCCAATTATCTAAAGATCACGAGTTTTGGCTTCATGAAATAATTAGCATAAAGATCAGCAAGTCTAATCTCCAAAGTGCAACAGGAGAATAATAATAAAAAAAAAAAAGCTGGCTGGTGTTCACTGATAGACGGTAGGTGGATCTTTAAAGAAATAGGAAAAAAAAAATCTAAGTGTGAAAGTAACCATAGTGGAGCCAAACAAATCAGGTTTTAACAGAGTGTGATTTTTTTTTCTTTCTTTTATACCAAGGCAAGCTTGATTGCATTTTTTCACACTTCATTTTTTCCCCCCAAATAACACCACCCTGTCATGAAAAAAATGCGGACTCTAATATTAAATCTGTGTTACATATTAAACATGTATTTCTCTGAAGTCGAGACTGTTAGATTTTCTTCTTAATTTTTCCCTAAATTTAAGGAAAATAAAAGCAATTGTTTTGAATCTCCTTCAGAACCACGGAGAGCTTCGTTGCTGATGCATTAAACCCGCTTTCCCTTTAAAAACACCAGGATGTTTGTGTGTCTTTCTAAGAAATGGAAATTGATGTCTAGATTTAGAAAGCAGAACGTGAGAATTAACCTCTGAATAAATGCATTGATAATGACCCGTTTTGCTGGAGGATTTTATCCAAAGTGACTTAGGAGAAGGATTTTGCTCAAGGCTTTTTTTAGGCAAGAGTATGCTCACTAACATCAAACCAAAGTCATTACTCAACATAAAAAATGGCCAAGAAATGAAAGGTATCTCTTTAAGGCAATGTCCCAAAACAAACCATTCTTACTGAAACTAAACCTTTTAGCGGAGGAATTCTGAGATTTCTAAGATTCTTTTAAAATATATATATTTTATTACAGTAGCAGAAATCACAGTTCTCTAGTATTGATTATTAAGTGCTTATAAGTGATACAGATGTCGCTTGATACTGATGTCGCAAACATCAATAACTAAAATAACACTCACTCACACATTTTCTATAATATACTGTACATCCTGTTCAGGGTCACGGGGAGCTCGTAGTCTATCCCAGGGGACTCGGGACGCAGGGTGCTAATCCGTCACAGGGCACACAAACACAAGCACTCACACATCGGGTTTAGAAACACAGATTAGCCCACTCTACATGTCTTTGGACTGTGGGAGGAAACTGAAGCACCTGGAGTAAACCCACCAAGCATGGGGACAACATTCAAACTCCACTCACACAGAACTGAGATGAGACTCGAACCCTTGACCCTGGAGGTGCGAAAGGGGTCAGGGATTTTTGGCAAGTTTTTGTGTCTCATTTTCAGTCCGGCCCCTGTACCTGAGAAGTTATTTTGTTTGTTAAGCCGCACACTGCTGAGTGGTTCGCGCAGATGAGACGGGAAATAAGGTTGCTGCTGAGGTTGTTACATAAACAGTCAATATTTAAATTATACCTTTAGGCACTTTGCAGCCCATTGCAATAAAACATTATGTACATAATGTAATTAAATGTAATTAAATTTAATATGAAGAAATGAGGGTGAGTCATGACTTTTACACATTACTATATACTGTGTGTGTGTGTGTGTGTGTGTGTGTGTGTGTGTGTGTGTGTGTGTGTGTGTGTGTGTGTGTGTGTGTATGTGTGTGTGTGTGTTTGTGTGTTTTGTTGGTGATAGATTATATTGGTTAAAATAAATCTGTGCTTAGGGGATTTTATTTACAGTTCAAAGATCATTATTACACATGGAATATGTTTGTTTTCAAGGGGAAAATGGGATTTAAGAGATTGGGTGCTCTGTGCTCTAATAATAATAATAATAATAATAATAATAATAACAATAATAATTGTCTCTAAACCATCTATGTTGGACTTGTTGGCAGTGTGAGACACTTCTGATCTGATTAAAGTCTTACAGAGCGAGCACTGCTTAAGCATTCATCCAAAAATCCTTCAGCCAAAAAAAAAAAAAAAAATAATAATAATAAATAAAACATCCTAATAGTCCAAAAAGCCTAATAGAAAAATACCTCCTCAAAATCACTTGACAAAATGTTTGTGTTTGTGCTGGACCATTAAAAAAAAAATCATAGATTTCACTGGGATTTCACACAGTAAGCTTGAAAGGGCTGAGGAATCAGACAGTCTAACACTGTCTTGAGGGTCAGCACCATGGACAAGACCGCTAAGCAGGACGAAGGCCAGCTCCTGTTCAAACTCAGTGTCTTTGACACCAGAGACTCCTCCTATAAATGTTAAATGAAATGTTTTCTTACGGAAAGCTTCTACTCATTTTTTTTATTCACTGTTATCCATAATACATGTCTATGTGTGTTACTATGGCAACAACAACATATTAAAAAGAGTGCATTAATACCTATAAACCTGTGATTTACTGCTATTCTACTGCCTGTTATAGAAAATTAATCAGCACCTCCTGACAAGTCAGAATAAAGAGGCATAAATAGTAATGTTGCTCATGGGCAGATATTGTTGCCTTTATTCCAGCCTGCTTTTCCAGCGCAATCCACGCAGCGCATGTATAACGAACGCTAAAAACAGCAACAAACAACAACCAATAAGAGTAAAACAAGAACTTCAGTGTTCAAACTAGAGGCTACTCGGCGCTCCCTGCGGACCGGGAGATGAAGGGAAAGCTAATGAAACTTTGGCAAAAACACAAATGCTTGTATTTTTTTCATGTAAAATTGGAACAAAATCACAAATAAAAACAAATACAAGAAAAAACACATAGTTTCTAGTGATGATATTGAAAATTACTTCCCTCTAGCTTTCTTCACAGAACATGCCCTTCTAACTGGCCTTAGCTCCCTACACAAAACCTCAGCCATATAACCAGCTCTGAGTTCCTCCCTTTCTTGTCCACATGTCTGAATGAGTGGGTCGGCACAAACTCGAGACATTTGAGCAGTCGTAAACAGTTCCTATAGGTTTGTTTAAAAGGGGAAAACGGGATTTAAGGGATTGGGTGCTCTTTGTTGCTTCTTAGGCAATAATAATAATAATAATAATAATAATAATAATAATAGTGATAGTAATAATAGGGCGGTTTGTGCACCTTTGTTTGTAGTTCCCAAAAATTCCAAACCGTACAGGGAAAGGGGTGTTCAAGTCAAACCGGGACTTTAACGAAGGGTTTGTACGAAGGGTGTTCAGGTCAAGTCAAGGTTTGTGATGAAATTTCTGGTGTAAAAGGCATAAAACATGTGATTGAACTTTACTACAAGTACAATGCAGTGATGAAGCTCCTAGCTAAAGTAAAACATTTGACATGGTGCAAACATTTTAACGAAGGATGTACATCCGTTAGTGATGATCCCAGCTGAGGTGGCTCAGAGCCCGCTGCAGTCATTCCCATGAACGTTCACTTATCAAGCATTGGGCGTTCCACTGTCTGACATGTTCACGGGAATGATGTCAGTGGGCTTCGAGCCGCCTCAGCCTATTCGTCGATCTGGGATCGTCGTCACTGTACTGTACAGTACTTGAAATCTTCTGTAAATGTCTATTGCTTTTTACGCCTTCATTCACCAGACATTTTATCACAAGTCCCGATTTGACACCTGAGACTCGTTTCAGAAATTCAACAAAAGCTTCCTGCATTAAATGTTCTTAGTATTAACCTCTGAGCTGCGGATGCTGTTACAGAAACGAATCAACATCTTCTGACCAATCAGAATCCAGGAGTTTTACATTTTAACTGCTTTTCGTATGAGCAGATGAGGCTCAGAGAAGCAGACAAGCAGATAGAAAGCTGAACAGAAGGCGACGACGTGGGAGCGCTTTTGGAAAATATGGAGGGAATAAGTAGAGCATTATGCGTTCGAAGGAAACGGTACAGGAAGCTCGGTTTACAGATTCCAGCTGCGTGTTAACCGTCTGGTGGGTGTCAGTTTTGCTGAGGATGCCACGTCTGCCAGTAGGAGCATCCCCCCCCCGCCCCCCTCGTCTCCACCCCCCCCACCACCCCCCTCTTCACATGCCGCGCAGATGAGCAGCAGTTAGAGAAGCCTTCGCTAACGCTATTAGGGGGTCTAATGAGTTTTAATTGGGAGGAGATCTTAACTCGGAGTCCTAATTGCATCTGATTAAAGACAATATTAGTTTTAGTGCGGGTAAATTGGCTGGGACGGGGAAGGTTTTAGTGGGATCGATGTTCTCCTGGTGGAAATATTCTAACGTCCTTAAGCGCAAAAACATCACATGTGAAAATGGGGAAGAGAGAGAGAGGGAGAGAGAGAGAGGGAGGAATTAAGAGTGAAACAAGACAAGAATTGGAAATCAAGGCATATGTGTAATTGGGTTGTTTGAAATGTGAAATTTCCCCAAGCTCAGGTGTTAATGCTCAATATTCACGATTGCAACACAGAGTAAACGCCGCAACTGAGGGGAAAAAAAAAGGCCTCGAAATGACTATTAAAATTTTTAAAGCCTGAAATCACAGAGGGTCTCGCTAGAGTAAGATATCTCTCAGTTCACACTTAACGCTGTTCGTCAAACACGCTCCATCAACCGGCGTGCAGAAATTTAGAAAATAACTGCGCGTAATCGGCCAATTATTTCAACGCTCCCTATCAGTCAGATCCGGAGTCTGTCATTACTGTAACATCTCTGAATTTACTTCATGCATTTATACAGTTTAGTCGTCTTTTTTCTTTTTTTTTTCACCTTTCGTACAAAGCGATTATATGAGCGAGAAACGTGATAGAAACCCAGCACACCCACCCTTAAAAGAAAAGAAAAAAAAAGAAGAGGAAATAATGTGTTCGGCTTTAATGCATTATGTGCATAAACACACACACACACACACACACACACACACACACACACACACACACACACACACACACGTGGGTCTTGCATCAATTCTGTGTTCTCTTTCGAGATCCGGAGAGTCTTGCTGTGGTAATTTAAAGCCAGACACCAGAGACCACGGTAAATTATGCTTATATTAGAGCACGGCGTCGGGCTTTTACAAACTGGTGCAGTTCCTTAATTGCCGTTCTCACCTGACCAATTGCAGATTGCACTTCCCTTCCCCTCAAAACAATCTCTTCTCCCCACAATATGAGGACATAATGAGCTATGAGGTGTCCCTGGCAGCTCTCGCCGCTAGCCTGGAATGGATTTTTGCTAATATGCCAATTAGTCACAAGCTACAATTAGTGAAGAAGGGAAGAAGTGAAGACGCGAGCTCGTTCGCTCGCTCCCTCCCCTCCTCCTCCTCCTCCTCCTCCTCCTCCAAAAGCCCACGTCTGTAAGCCTTAACTCTCCGACCACCACCATGCCATTACCATGCTTTTCCTTCTGTTCAGCCTGCCTTGATGAGGCTTCGTCCCACCTGCACAGCGCATTATGAGAAAAAAAAAAAAAAACATTGTCTGACCGTGTGTGTGTGTGTGTCTGCGAATGTGTCTACGTTTGCAACTTGGTGTCTGGTGTTCAGTTGAGCTGGGACTGGCTACTCCACAGCCAGGCGAATATGGAGTATCGGGTGGTGTAGAAACCCAAGAGAGACAAAATTGGTTTTAAAGATACAAGCTAAAACGCAGTAGTGGTGCAAATTGGTCGTGACCGGAATGTCTGATCCTCGTCTACTGGCCTCCCTCCCTCCCTCCCTCCCTCCCTCCCTCTATCTCTCAGCCCGTCCGTCCGTCCGTCTGCTTCCGTGGCCCCCTCGCCACTAAGCGAGCCTGACAAGCGGAGTCAATCTACATAAACACAGAGGAATAAGGGCTGCTGTCACATCTGCTAGAAGGTGATCGGCTTCAGTGTCTCATCAAGCGCTAGTTGTGGTGTGCGTTAAAGGAGGAATACTACGGCTATTTTCGGCCTAATCTAGCATCTGTTGTTCCGTGTAAACTTCAAGATGTTTGCCTGAAAGCAAAACAAGTTGATTCGAAGTAATAAGCAGGAGATCCGTATAGATTTTAATGGTGGGGAATCAACCAGGCAGAAGGTTCTGTGTAATACACAGTAAGTATATTTTACATAATTGGCACCCGAACAGGTAATACTCTGCAGTATATGCAGGAAGTCCTGCCCAAGTCATTTGCACCCATTCAGGAAGTAATGCATAGTACAGTATATACATGGAGTACTTCCCACACCATTGGCACCAATACAGGAGGTATCATCTACTATATACAGGAAGTCCACATCATTGGATCTCATACTGGATCTCAAGTACTGTGTAGAATATACAGAAACTTCTGCCCACAATATTTGTACCTGTACAGGAAGTAATGCTTAGTATATACAGGAAGCAATTTTCATATCCTGCTTTCAATTCATTCTCAGATGTTTGTGTTACTTGACCTGAGTTGGCCCAAACTTCCAACCCTCGGACTAGTAATGTTGAGCGTCTACCCCCTTGGGAATCCACAGGAAATCCTGCCCATATCATTGGCACCCATACAAGAATTATCACCAAATCACTGACACCAAAACAGAAATGACTGCATATACAAGATATACTGCCTACAGTATTATACAGGAAGAACTTCCCACAACATTGGCACTAATGTAGGAAGTATCACACAGTATATACAGGAAGTACTTCCCACATCACTGGCACTAATGCAGAACCAGTTATTTTTATCACATAGTATATACAAGAAGTAATGTCCACACATAGTATATACAGGAAGTACTTCCCATATCCCTGGCACTAACACAGGAAATACTTCCCTTGTCACAGGAAAATTACAGGAAGTGTCACATACAAGAAGTACTTCCCACATCACTGGCATTATACAGGAAGTATCACATAGTATATACAGGAAGTACTTCCCATATCACTGGCACTAACACAGGAAATATCACATAGTACTGTATATATAAGAAGTACTTCCTTTGTCACAGGACAATTACAGGAAGTGTCACATACAAGAAGAACTTCCCACATTATTGGCACCAATACAGGAAAATCACATAGTATATACAAGAAGTACTTCCCACATCACAGGAAATATTACAGGAAGTATCACATAGTATATACAGGAAGTACTTCCCACAACATTGCCTCTCATACTGTGTAGAATATACAGAAACTTGTGCCCACAATATTTGTACCTATACAGGAAGTAATGCATAAAATACATTATGCAGACGTACTTCCCACATCATTGGCGTTAATACAGGAAGTATCACATAGTATATACAGGAGTTGCTTCCCAGGTTTTGGATGTGTGTGTACCGTAGGTGTGTAAAAATGTATTCCATCATTATTCATATAACATTCTAGCAACGAAGCCGTTTCCACATTCAAGTCACGAACCTCGTGAAGTCGGCGTTCATTGTAATGTCAGTTAGAACAGAAGTGTGTGTTTCTTTTCTTCTGTGACTTGCTCTTTGGTCATGAACTGGACTGTATTAAAGCCTGGAGCTCGAGGGGTTTTCTGTCAGCTTGATTTATTAAATCGAATCGTTAAGTTGATTTCACAAAGATTCCATTAGAAGTGATTTACATTTCTATCAAATTGCAGTACAGGTGCTCAGCTCCACGTGTGTATAATAGAATAACAGATGTCGAATGGCAGTTGATCAGCGTTTAGGTGAAATTATCGCGTTTTGAAGCTTTAAATCTGTATAAATGGTCCGTTGGGACTTTCGGAACCGTTTATCAAAGGAAAGGAATTGTCACTGTGTTTTAGAGCAGCATTTTTCTCACTTTGATGGCAACTTTAGAAATGTCTGACGGGACCAAAATGACTTTTAAGGGTATCGTTCCTGTGTTGGAATTAACCGGCGCTTTTCAGTCACAGACTCGATCAGGCAATGGAGTTTCTCCTCTGTTTATTCTGGAAGACGTTTTAAAATGAATAAGCGTTTAGTTCTCAATGGGGAGACTTTTACGGATATTATATACAGCATTTTATTAAAGGAGTCTCAAGTGTCAGTGCTTTGTTACAGTCAGAGCTCAAAGCATTAACCGTGTTTTCTGACGAGCTGCGCACCGTCCAGTCCCGCCTACCCTTCCCAAAAAACCCCAAAAAAACCTCTTAAGAGGTAAAAGTATAGGATATTGATAAAGTGATCGTTTATAGCCGCTATAACATAAGTGAGAACAACATGATGCACATTAATTGTAGCTATAAACAGATAAAAATAAAAAGTCATTTATTAATTGTACTCATAAGCAAAATGCTGTAGTTTAAGAGGGATGAAGCACTCGGCCATATTCTGTGATAAGGATAAAATTTGGGCTGGCAAAAGTAACTTCATCCCACCGCACAGTTGTTGATTGTTTTCCTATAAAATCGTGACACATAGTGTTTCACTGCTTACAACATTAACCCTCTGACTTCAACATCTGCCCTTATACTTCCATTCTAAATGAATTTAGAGCGAACGGCTGTCCTGTTGCAATCTCTCTCACACACACACTCAAACTCATACACACACACACACACACACATACACTCCAGACAGAGTTGATAGAGATTAGGTTGAATAATGTTGCCGTATTCCTTTGAAGGCTCCAGTGATAAATGACACTGAGCCTTCTGGTACGGCTCTCGCTAATTGATGATTTATTCGTTTCTATGCACTTCCTTTTTTGAAGCTTTGTACATCTCAAGGTGTCGGTGCTAATGAGTGTGTACCTGAGTTTACGTCTACAGAAAAAGAAGTTTTCGCCTCGGCTCTTGTGAAATCAAGACGCGGCCCTGTGACTAATTAAGCAAGATAATTGATTTAATTTAGCAGAAGAGACGGAATGCGGAGGAGTGGTCAGGCACGTGTACAAACGTGAAAGGTGCTTTTTAGGGCCCTGTGGCACGTGTTGAACATGTCACTATGTCTGTTCATTTATTCATGCCTCTCTCTCTCTCTCTCTCTCTCTCTATCTCTCTTTGGCTTGCTCACTCGTTTACGGTTTTTATCTCTTTCGTTACTAATGGATACCCCCCCCCCCCACACACACACACACACCCCACACACACGCCCCATCCCCATCTCTTGTCTGTCTAATCAAAAATCAATTAAAAACACCTAGACGCCAAGCCTCGAGAGTCTGAGCGAGGGATGGAAATGCTTCCCGCACTCCGTCTTTCTCACTTTCCTTTTTTTCCGTCTCACTCTCCGTCTCCTTCTCAGTCCAATTCAATTCAGGCTGCTTTTATTGGTGTGACAAATAACGGCCCTTTGGTATTTTCTTTCTCTTTTCCCTCTTTTTTTTCTTCAAAGCTCAGGTTACCAAGTTTAGGAATATTAAAGAGTAATAAAAAGGGAATTGAACACGGTCGTAGAGGGTGTAAAATGAAAACCGCCGTGATTGTAAATCCATTAAACGATGGAAGTCGCAGCCTTGTGAGTCGAAAAGAAAGGAAAGAAATAAACCAACTGGGCGTGAGCTGGCCTTACACAACCGTCACACAAACCGAACCTTAATTTTACACCCGATTGCATTTTGTTTTCACCATTTTGTTTTCACGATGCAATTCTTATCTTAAATATGGAGTATTTTCAGGACTGCTGTCTCTCTCACTCACTCTTTCCTTCAGTCGGTCTCTCCCTCTCTCTATCGGTCTGCTTCTCTCTCTCTCTCTACTCGTTGGCACTCTACGCTGTCTGCTCCACCCGTCCGCAAGCTCCGCCCTCCTGTCTACTGGAAGTTTGGAACATGATTTACGAGAAGCCAGGATGTAATTTATATATTATTTTTTGCCTCCTGCATCCTCTCATTTATTTATTAGCTTCTCTTCCTGTCTCTGGTGGAGAGTGGGATGGGATTAGTGCAGAGCGGCCAGACCGGCAGACTGCAGACACCCGCCAGATCTGTCCCTGCCCTAATGCCATTAGAGCTGCTGCTGCTGTCCCCGAATGGAGGAGTAGTGCGGGGTGGGCACACACACACACACACACACACACACACACACACACACACACACACACACACACACACACACACACACACACACACACACACAGCTAGAGAGATAGAGAGACAGAGAGAGAGAGAGAGAATGAGAGACAACTTTTGTGAGGGAGTCCTATTGACAAAAATATAGTCACAAAATAGCAAAATAGTCACATAGTGCCTTTACACCCCCATACACCCCAAGGCCTTATACCCCACACCCCTATACACACCAAAGTCTTATACCCCACACCCCTATACACACCAAAGTCTTATACCCCACACCCCTATACAAACCAAAGTCTTATACCCCAAACTTCTATATACCCCACACCCCTATATACCCCGAGGTCTTATACCCCACACCCCTATACACCCCGAGGTCTTATACCCCACACCCCTATACAACCCACACCCCTATACACCCTGAGGTCTTATACCCCACACCCCCTATACACCCCAAGGCCTTATATCCCACACCCCTATACACCCCACACCCCTATACACCCCACACTCCTATACACCCCAAACCCCTATACACCCTGAGGTCTTATACCCCACACCCCTATACACCCCGAGGCCTTATATCCCACACTCCTATACACCCCACACCCCTATACACCCCAAGGCCTTATACCCCACACCCCTATACACACCAAAGTCTTATACCCCACACCCC
>JAAGKR010012688.1:5807-15827 GCA_011419295.1 Clarias macrocephalus
CTCCACCCCCCCCCCCCCCCCCCCCCAAATAATTTTTTTGCACCAGCCGCCACTGCAGGATTAATTAATGGTATTTGGTGCAGACAGTGCAGTAAAGACACGCTGATTAACATAAAGTGACAGAAACAGTAGTTTACTTAAAGCGCTTTACATCCATAATGTAGCTGAATGAGACATAAATAAATGTCTTATAAATTCTGCGCATCTGCATTCGAAGGTTTGATTCAGATAAAGTGGATCATCGTCATCCATCTTCACTAACTTCAGCAATTCCTCAAAAGTCCAAATTACAAAAAACCCCAAAATGAAGAATCTAAGAAAATATATTTTTAAAAAGACCCATGAAAAACACGAGCAGAAGGTGTTCATCTCAGCGTGCTCTGTGATCTGAACATCACCGGAATGAAAAGTAGTTTTCTTACACTGGAGTTTCAGGATCTTCTCAGAGCATCCAGAGATCCACAGAGTTTCTGCTTCTGCTGTTCAGATTCTCGTTTGTTTATCCTCAACCTTTTCAATTACATTAGTTACATAAACAAAACAAGTTGCTTCTTTTTGTCCAAAAGCTGACTCCTCCCACTATTCTTCTCTCGTTAAACACATGGGCGGGGCCGGGCCACACCCTAATACAGCTCAGCCAATGAACAAACACATGGAATTATAATAGCAAGAGAAGACAGATGAGACTTTTTTTTTAATGTTAAATTGACATTAGTTGTACATTCTTCATATAAAATGTACAAATATTAAAGCATGAACTGTTAATAGAGCAGCACTGTGTTTTTTAATGGTATTTATGGTATTTATTCCAGGTATGCCAATAATCATAAACTATTGATATAACTGAAATTATAAAATTTAATTGTCTATTGAATACCGTGGAAAAGTGTTTATTTCTGTAATATAAGTGAAAATTCCATGTTCTAGATTCATTACATATAAAGTGAAATATTTCAAGCCTTTTTTATTTAAAAAAAAAGTAGAATAGGCTCTGTAGAATAAAAAATGAAATACAGGTTACTGTAATATGGATTTTTTTAGATCAACTTTACAAAAAACTATGAATCAATGTAAACAATGTTAAATTACTGATTTAAATTTTTTAGTCTTCAATAATAATTATGAACACACTGTTTTCTGTCACATCAAACAAGATCAGACCAGCTTAAAATTCCTTATTTGCAACAAAGGCATGTTCAAGTCAAATTGGGACTTTGGATTGTACAGAATAACAGAACGCAGTCCTGAGAGTAAACACTCCCTTTATGTCTCTATATACACTGATGCACTTATCACAGTGTCTCACTAGAGCTCGGACACCATCAGGGTAGAAAGTTTTCTCAGTACGCCGGAGTCGTGATCGGACCGTCTGTCTGATTCACGTCTGAAACGCCGCCTCCCAGGAACTCCTTTAATGTCTCAAACATGTGGAAGGGTCTGGTATCGAGGTCAGGACTGTGCGGCGGGCGTGGCGATAACTCGCAGCCGAGGTCCTGTAATGTGTGAGTGGTGTTGTTGAATGAGTGTGTGTACAGTTCACACACACAGATTCACACAAATTTCTTCTGCAAGTCAGAGATGTTGATTTTCAGTGCTCAGGCGTTCAGCTCTCTGAATGTTGACGGGAACGACAGCAGTGAGCTCCGAGCCGCGATCGTACGGCCTTCTTTAAACCGTTTGCACCGTTCACATGTTTCACTGCGGCTGAGAATCTCATCACCGCGCTGTGACTGAAGTCTTTCTGTAAATGTCAATTCTGTAAATCGCTTTTACTTCTTTATTCAGCAGACAATTCATCACAAGTCCCGGTTTGGTTTGAACACCTCTTGCATCATAAACAGTCAGTGTCAGAGTCAGTGTCCTTATTTCGAAAGGTTTGGAAGAAATTCAGCTTCACAATGATTTAATGATTTAATGATGATGTAATGATTTAATGATGATGTAATGATTTAATGATGATGTAATGATTTAATGATTTAATGATGATGTAATGATTTAATGATTTAATGATGATTTAATGATTAAATGATGATTTAATGATTAAATGATGATGTAATGATTTAATGATTTAATGATGATGTAATGATTTAATGATGATGTAATGATTTAATGACTTAATGATGATGTAATGATTTAATGATGATGTAATGATTTAATGACTTAATGATGATGTAATGATTTAATGATTTAATAATGATGTAATGATTTAATGATGATGTAATGATTTAATGACTTAATGATGATGTAATGATTTAATGATTAAATGATGATGTAATGATTTAATGAATTAATGATGATGTAATGATTTAATGATTTAATGATGATGTAATGATTTAATGATGATGTAATGATTTAATGATTAAATGATGATGTAATGATTTAATGATGATGTAATGATTTAATGATTTAATGATGATGTAATGATTAATGATGATGTAATGATTAAATGATGATGTAATGATTTAATGATTTAATGATGATGTAATGATTAAATGATGATGTAATGATTTAATGATTTAATGATGATGTAATGATTTACTGTATTTGGACGGTATGAATGAAATGAATGAAAATGATCTGAATTTCTTTTTAATATCGGCTTTAACGCAAAACATTTTCTCTTCAACTGGGTTTTTCTCTAAGCGTACACATTTCTCAGGCCGTGAGCCAGAAGCTCTACAGTTTGGAATATGATGAATATTTGAGGAGATGCTGCAGGAGAAGCGAGTCAGAAAGCCTGAAAGTGTTGAGAGACAGTGTGACTGAACAAGAAAAAGATTTCATTGGCAAGATGAGAGAAGAGAAGATCTCTGACAGGATTAACTGCACACACCGTAGCAGATGCGGAAGGATTTCTACACGCCGTTCAGACGCCCGCGCCAACAATCAACCGAACGTAATGAATATAAATGGAAGAATAAAGTGAATGAGAAATGAAAGGCCAGTGGATCTCTGTCTCAGATGTTCAGGTTGATCAGAGACCAGGCGGCTGTGCCACGCTTCCTCAGGAGTGTTACTCCAGACCTTACACTCGGATAAAGGAATATAAACTCATGACTCATCATCTACTCCTGAGATGATTTATGTTTTTTTATTTGTCCTCTGTAGCTAACCGAAGCTGTCTGAACGTAGAGCCGCTCGCGGCTGACAGGCCGGTTGGAGCGATTCTTCATGAAAAATGAATCTAATTCCCATTATTCAGCAAAGAGCTGAGTTTTAATGAAAATCCACAAACAAGAGCGAGCAGAGATAAACGCTGCGAGGAGTCAGAGCGCAAAATAAAACTCCTGAGATTGGAGTGTCTTTATTTAATCTGCAGCATCCCTGTGGTCATGAGGATCGGTGTAACAGATTATCTTTAAATTATCGGCCAAATATACAGTCATATGTGGAAAACATGATACCTGATTTCATGATACTGTACATGATATCTGTCCTGACACATGAAAACACTTCTGTCCTGAAATTCTGCAAGAGATACATTCTAACGACATGTTTAAAATATAATGATAATAATAAACATTTGAACTTGTGCTGACGGTAAATAAAATCCAGATCCAGATTTGTCAGGTTTGTTTTCTCTAGTAATGAATTCTTTAAATAATAAACATTATTCCTGGGGTGCGAGACCTCTGATGGCCGTCCGGACCGTTTATTTCGGGAATGTTTACTGCACGCACGACTGACACGGCTCTAAGCCGTGCGGATCGCAGGCCGGGCAGCGTAACTCTCGGATAGACTCGTTGAAGCGGTTGGCCAACATGGACAGCTTACTGCCGTGGCACAGGGAACACGGGGCGGAACCCGAACCCCCACACTGCCCACAGCCGCCCGTGTCTGGTGTCTCCTGCGGGGTGAAGGGAATAAAATAACAATAATCAATCGAGGAAAAGGTACTCAATAGTAACATGATGCAAAGACATATACCTACATATCTATATATCTACATTTTCTATCAGGACTATGATACCGTGTGCCCTGCAAAAAAGTTTTCATACCCCTTGAACATTTCCACGGCTTGTCACGTTACAGCCACAGACGTAAATGTACTTTAAGGGGTTTACAATGGAGTGGTTTAGCTCAAAGTATATTCATGTGATAGAACAGACAAAGGCCTGTGAATCTGTGGCACAACTTGAAAGTTGCTGTTCACAGACGCTCACGATCCAATCTGACTCAGCTTGAGCTGTTTTGCAAAAATTTTACTCTCTAAATGTGCCAAGCTGGTGGAGACACACCCCGAAAGACCTGCAGCTGTAATTGCAGAGAAGGAAAGTTCTGCAAAGTACTGACTCAGTGGGGTGAATACTAATGCACGTGTCAGATATTTATTTGTAAAAAAATATAATAATAATAAATTTAATGTGCCACTTTGTGTTGGTCTGAAATTCCAATAAAATATGTTTACGTTTGTGATTGTAATGTGGCAAAATGTGGAAAAGTTCAAGGGGTGTGAATACTTTTTCCAGACGCTGGACAGTGTAAAAGGTCTGAATGCAGAGTTCAGTTGGAATTAGTGATGGGAGTGATGGGAGTGATGGGAGTGGATCACGGGTTTGAGTAAACCAGTCGATGATGGATGAATAGTCGGTTTAACTGCACAGTACGATCCTACTCACACTCGTGTTTCCTGAAACTCAATCCCATCACCATTCACTGTTACTACACCCGGGGTACATTACACACACACACACACACACACACACACACACACACACACACACACACACATCAACTAGGATTACTCGCATAAGCATCCATTACCGAATATATTAACGTTACACACACGACGCAGCTGTCAAAGCAGAAGCGTCTCATCCTTGTAGGCCAACTAGTGTTTATCATCGTACACACACTATTTGTGACAGATTTTGCACATCAAACTCTCCAGGGTAAGATTTTCCTTTACTTGGTGATATCATTTTTACTAAAAACCAAAATGCACCCACACACAGGAGCAGCCTTTTTTTTTTCCAGGAAAATTGTTCACCGTGAGATTCATCATCTGACATTTTACACAACCGTGTTGTTAGCAAACTGCCAGTGTCCTCCTGCATAACCATCACAGTCACTACTGGTTTAGGGGGAAAGGTTTTGCAGAGCATCTTATACCCACATGTACAGATATAAAGTCTAATAAAAATGTTGTTGTTCCAAAATGTCAGTCCGCACTCACACGAAACTAAAATATATCAAAAGAGATTGAAATTCTCTCCAAGCGGTCAAAAATCTCTGGACGTGAGTCTTCATTTGTTGGAGACGTTCCAGGACGAGGCTCAGCGCTGTTACTCTCTCCAGGAGAAGCTTCAGGGAACTATTACGTATAAAGGTCCTGATCAGTTTTACACACCATTCCTGTTTGGCAGGAAATATTGCGGGACATTTTTATAAAAGTGGTGCTGAAGTAAAACTGCAGCGAACTCGGTTCAGGAGATCACGTCTACATACTGCATGTGATCCCTGAGATAAGAACATCCCACTTACTAACATCTCATGTTTATACACAAACTGCCATAAAGTCGATTATTATGTAAAAAAAATTCAGTTAAAGAATAAACAAATGCTTTCTAATAACAAACACTTGCATTCGACTTAACAGTATTGTGGGCCTTCAGCAGTTCTTGGCTCGAGCATCAGCCTGTATTTCTTAGTCAGATCACATTTCCCTTAATGTCATGCTGAGTGTAAGGTTTTGTATTGTACATTTTCTCTCGTTGTCGCCTGTAACCACGTCTCCGAACGCTGATCCGGTGCGAGTGCTGATGATCCGTCAAAGAAAAGGAAAACGATTATGGTTGAAAAGAAAGTAGAAATAATGAAGTGACGGGGAAAAGGTGAAACGCCATCAGTCACTGGAAAAGTTATTATTATTCTGTCGAGTGTTATTATGATTAAGATGTTTTAGTGCATTGGGAAATGTTTATTAATGTTTAAATGTTTATTATATGGATAGAAAGATAAAACATATATAAAACATGAATTAAAGAAAGGGATCTCATTCTTACCCTGTGGACTGCTGTGAGAGGGAGGAGCCTGTGCATCTATGCTGTGAGAGGGAGGAGCCTGTGCATCTATGCTGTGAGAGGGAGGAGCCTGTGCATCTATGCTGTGAGAGGGAGGAGCCTACGCTCTAAGCCGTCAGTGGGTGGAGCCTGCGCTCTATGCTGTGAGTGGGAGGAGCTTGGGCTCTATGCTGTGAGTGGGAGGAGCCTACGCTCTAAGCCGTCAGTGGGTGGAGCCTGCGCGCTATGCTGTGAGTGGGACGAGCCTACACTCTATGCTGTGAGTGGGAGGAGCCTACACTCTATGCTGTGAGTGGGAGGAGCCTACACTCTATGCTGTGAGTGGGAGGAGCCTAAACGTTATGCTGTGAGTGGGAGGAGCCTGTGCATCTATGCTGTGAGTGGGAGGAGCCTGTGCATCTATGCTGCGAGTGGGAGGAGCCTGCGCTCTATGCTGCGAGTGGGAGGAGCCTACGACTCTATGCTGCGAGTGGGAGGAGCCTACACTCTATGCTGTGAGTGGGAGGAGCCTAAACGTTATGCTGTGAGTGGGAGGAGCCTACACTTGATGCTGTCAGCAGGATCCTCCCACGGACACTTGATGCTGCGAGTGGGAGGAGCCTGCGCTCTATGCTGCGAGTGGGAGGAGCCTGCGCTCTATGCTGCGAGTGGGAGGAGCCTACGACTCTATGCTGCGAGTGGGAGGAGCCTGCGCTCTATGCTGCGAGTGGGAGGAGCCTGCGCTCTATGCTGCGAGTGGGAGGAGCCTGCGCTCTATCTTGTAGCATGAACAGACGATTGTAGCGGTCATGTGACAGGTGAGAGTGAGAATCAGGGAACGACTAAACCAGGGATAAAACTGTGGTGAAAATAATCACCTCTGCCTTGGGAGCAGGACGTCGTTCCTCCTTGCGCGCACTTTTGGTTCTGTGTCTCCCTTTGGATCTGGACTCCCGGCCCGGAGAACCCTCTCGTCTCTCTCCTCGACTGTGATGATAGCTGACATCGCTCTCTGCTTTTTTACGAGGAGATCGGACGATCTTCAGGTTGCTGGTGTAGATGATGATCTTTTCAAAGTCTAAAACCGGCGCCTGAAGGAAGCCACAAAGCGTGCTATTAATAAACGGTATAAAAAACAATTACACAAAGGGCTCTTTGAAACTGAGTGAATCTGTTGCTATAAATGTACAACACTGTGAATAAGGCATGAAGCTCCACGGAGAGAAACCAGACAAAGAACGTCTGTCATGATGAGTTTGATTTGCTCCGCTGCAGACGCGCCACAGAACCTCTGCGGCGGAGCTTCATAAGTGACACCGTAATAATCCCGAGCACAATTACATACAAAAGCCATTTTCTCAGCAGCTCGGCAGAGTCTCTACCTGGTCCTGGACAATCTGCCATGGCGAAGAGAAGAAAAGCCCAGAAGCCGATCTTATATCGTTTATATTTATCTGCAGGTTCAGGGTGATAATGTGATGTGAGGGATTTGATCAGCACTGTGCACAGACTTTAGTGAGAAAAGAAAAGTGAAAAACAAGCTGTTTAAAGGCCGTAGGCTGTGCTGGAGACGCCGGGTAAAAAAAGACTTTTATATCCATGAGAAACATCAGTTATGTAACACTACAGGTAGAGGAAGAAAGTGTTAAGGATTACGTTACTGAGATTATAGTATCGCACTCTCTCTCTCTCTCTCGCTCACACACACACACACACACACACACACACACACACACACACACACAGACAAAAACTCAATTAACTAATCAAACGTCATAACGTCTAAAGTGGACCGTCTGGGTTTTGTCGACTCACTTTGTCACCTTGCTGGTCGCTAGACGTTAAAGGCCTGAAGCCGCTCACGGCTCGGTACACGTTGATGCGCTGCGCTATAAGGCCTGCTGGAGGATCCACGTCCTGACCCTGGACCTCCTCAAAGCCACAAAGCTGCTCCACGTCCAGGTGCTCGGGGATCTTGGTGTGGATGAAGCTGTGAGGATATTTCTCCTCGGGACTGTCCAGTTCCTGGCCGTCCTCGTACACGTGCTTCAGCACGCGGCCGCTGTACGACGACGCCAGCTTGAACCTCACCTTCCTCTGTGTCCCCTCGTGTCTCGACCCGGTCTTCTTCTCCTCCATGTTCACTCAGCCGCCGAGTCTGACGTTATGCGCCTGGCTGGAGAAGTGCAGATCCCCGGCCATCGGCGTTCAGGGTGCGCTGGAGCCGGTTCACTCTTTCTTTCCTCTGCGGCCCGCTGAATTATTGAGCACTTCAGGTCAGGTGCGGAACAACAGACACAGAACCTGAGACCTCACGCTTTCATCAAATAATCATGCATGAAGGATCGCAGCAGGAATGTTTCAGCAGCGTGTGTGTGTGTGTGTGTGTGTGTGTGTGTGTGTAGCAGCACAGTTTTCTTATTCGACCGATTTCTGGACGGTCAGAAAACCGAGCTCAGGAGTTTAGAACTTATTCAGGACTGACAGTATTTCCTTCTTCTTTAGGCATTTTTTACGCTTCATGTATCCACAGATTCCCAACATTAGACGAGGAACCAGAAACAAATAGTGCATTAGTGTCTGCATGTATTCCAACATCAATCTGGTAATTACCTCTGCAGCTGACTGGTATTACACCCAGAGTTATTCTGTCTGTTTTGTGTGTGTGTGTGTGTGTGTGTGTGTGTGTGTGTGTGTGTGTGTGTGTGTGTGTGTGTGTGTGTGTGTGTGTGTGCTATTTTGTTGTAAAGTCAGTCGCGTGTGAAATTGTTTTTCATCCTTCCCTGTTAAAGGATCATTTGACGCGTCAAGCCTGCAGATATGTCTGGCGAAATTATTATTAAACCACACAAAAGCTCATCTTTATTATTTGTGGCCTAGAATGTGCTGGTATGTGTTAGATTACTGAGAGCTACTATACTGTACAGTGAACTACACCAGCGTCTGGGACCTTTTTTGATTACAATCAAGACAAGAGACATTTTATCACTTTATTATATTTCTGATCAAAACTGTAAGTCTGTAGCTCTCTGTAAGTCCTGGAGGTTTATTCACTAATTCATTTGCAGCTGAATGATGAACATTAACAGAATGTATTTCTGTTGCAGCTCGTCTTAAAGCCCTAAAAATAACTCGGTCTGACTTGAGCACTAAGACTACTTAGCACTAATCCACCCTCAGGATTATTATCATTATTATTGATATGTCTAATATATCACTCTTATTTTTATTCCTATGGAGCATCAGTGACCAAAGAAAGCAGGCAAGAAGGACCATGAAATATTCCTGTGTGTTGTATGTTATAGATCAGTGGCGTCAAACTGGCTTTAGGTTACAGGTCACGTTACACTCGGTCCGAGCAGACGGTTCAATACATCAACAACACTAACTGTGTATAAAGTGTTAGTTTATCAACATTGATTTTAATTAAAGTGGGAGCTGAAATGTCTACAGATTTCAAAATAATTTACAAATAAAGAAAATATTCCCTTTATATCTTAAAAGACGAGGAGCGATGATAAAAAAAATTCTCATACAGTTACGGCATCAACTGGGTTTATCGCTCTGTTTCGCCCCCTAATGGAAGAACAGGGTCATCTCACCTTCTATACTGCTTTTCTCATGTACAGTACAGGGGCGCAGGAAGCATGGAGCCTATCCAAGGCGGGCACACAACACATTGCAGGGCACACACACACACACACACACACACACACACACACACACACACACACACACACACACACACACACACACACACACACACACACACACACACACACACACACTCACACACACACACACACACACACACACACTCACACACACACACACACACTCACACACACTCACACACACTCACACACACTCACACACACTCACACACACTCACACACACACACACACACTCACACACACTCACACACACACTCACACACTCACACACTCACACACTCACACACACTCACACACACTCACACACACTCACACACACACTCACACACTCACACACACACTC